>DWAV01001955.1:0-12158 GCA_018231305.1 Noctuana lactifera | reverse complement strand
ATGTAAATAACGCTTCACACTAACACTATCTACAAGGGTTGAGTTAATAGGGAGTTTTGCCCCCCTAGTTACCGTTCTCTATTACCCCTATCAATTTCTAATAAGTCTCACCGCCATTCGATAACCTTTAATATTCAAAGCATGGCGTAAGGCATAAGCTCCGAACAAAATTCATTTTAATTATAAGATCAATCTAATGCTGCTGCGTCAAGTTTTAAGTATTTTTACGTGACTTAAATAATTTTTGTGAAGAGGGCAGGGTAATCACAAAAATCACAGTAACTGTATCTGTAACATTCTGCTATTTGGGACTTCCTTGCTTAGCTTCCCGGCGTCAATTAATTGTAGTTTCGCATCATCCAATTATTGCTGTGACCCGCTTAAAAAAAAGTAAATTGTACTTAAAGCAAAAATGTTTCTACGCCTATCATGGTATTTATAGCTATTTATAGCAAAGTACCTGAATAGGTTCAGTAGGTACTATCTACGACTGAATATGAATCTCTATGCGTTGCAGAGACAACTTATTAACATAAAGTTGCCTGCATGCTCGTACAATAATAATTTGTACGAGCGTGCAGGCTTTGTTTCCCGCTGTAAGTCTGTAGCATGTGCCTAACACCTTGCACTGATGCGAGATTACATTCGCCGACCGTTGTCCGTGGCTAATAGGTGGATAATTTGTAGAGTACCGGAGCAGTTAGCCGGCAACGCTTCGTTATAATGTGAACTGGGTCGACATCCTCGTGTCCCCGTGTATCGTAATATTTTGAAGCGTGCATTTGGATAGACTTTTTAGAAAGCTTACTTTGAAAATGTTTAGAGATATAACAGTCATCATCATCATCATGTATGAGAATGATTTCCGTTACAGTCCACTACGCTGGCAAAGTGCGGGTTAGTGGACTTTACGTGCACTTTATACATAACTTGCTAATTCCTTGACGGTGTTTTTTTTCACCGAAGATTAACTGAAAATGAATTAAGAAAAGACGAATAGACAACAGTCCAAACTATTGCCAAAGCCTCATCTAAGACCAGTTACATTATGGCTTCTAAGGATTAAAATTGTCGCTTCGAATTCTGAATTTTATTTATTCTAAAAAGTCTATTTGAATGACTTCAACACCACTCCAACGTAACTTTACCGCACTCTTACATTAGGCACACAGTAGCCGAGTGGCTTTCAATATGCAAATACGATAGAAGTGCCTCTCGTCGCACGATAGAGCGCTCATCTGCTGTCAAAATATTGTCTTATTCTTCACATTTACAACCCTTTCTAAAGTTCCATATTTTATACTAACATATTTTGTTATTTGCCTTTTATAGGACTACCAATATCTATCTTACAAAATCGAGTACCAGTATCCAGTACTATTGAAATTTTATTTACTTAATTATGTATATATGAAATTTTGATTTACTTAATTATGTATATCAAAAAAGTATTAGAAATTAATTTTGTGAGTTTGGGATTTGAGCTTATTAATTTTAAATTGTAGGCAGGTACAACTATAGCAAAATTTTAAATTGTACACTGTACAGGTTAGTCAAGGATCTGGACCCCATTAGCATCATATTATTATGGTTCTTCACGACCGTTGGCCTAAAGGCACATAATATATACCTATAACTATAAATTACAAAATAGATCAACATTAGTCGCAGTGACTTATGGTTGATTGACCCATTCCCTTTTTCACAAATAATAATAAGAATTGACGGGGTTAAAGTCGGTTAAAAACACTATGTATAAAAATAAATAGGTTTTGGCTCTGTATATTGGTACGCATTTAAAACTTTCCGCTTCCATTGTAAAGTCTCAAAAAAATCCTTTACAACAGAAACTCTCTTCATAAAAAAAAGAAGCCCCAAAGAATTTAAAATTCAGTCGGAAGTTCATCTTGTTATTCGTTTTAATGCCGACTTTTTCCATTTCAAATGTATCCATTTTCCCATCCGCCCGCCTGAGTCCGGCGATAATAGTAGCCAGCGCAAAAACGTCGTTACCACTGTGGGCGTTCTAAAAGGTTCTACCGAAAATTAGCGCCATTTTCGCACTACAGCGCTTGTAGACGTGAAAAAAAAATGTCGGAAACATCATGCAACTATCCGCCGACGTATTTTTATATGGAGAACCTTGAGCGTTTCAAGCTTTCACAAAACGGTCGTAGTTGTCTTTTTAGGTACTGTGGTTGTGTGAAAAACAATTTTTTGAAACTCGGCTTGCTGCAAACTGTAAATCAACACTATAGCTGTTCCGAGAATTGTGTGCAGTCGTGCTTCACTGGTATTTCCAGACCCCAACTTTTGTTTAATATGAATTCACCAGATTAAAATTGTCTACACCGTACAAGTTATAATTGGTACATAGTTATTTCGTACCGTATGCAAATTTTAAGCAAATTACATATTTTATCATTGTCGTTGTATCTGTTATACCTAATACTTTACATAAAATACATTGGTAAAGATCATTAAGGGAAGAATCAATTCAGGTTATTGCTAACTTGATAATTTTTTAAGAAAATTCGTCATGAAAATAAACTACGACTTTCACGTACGATCGCAACCCTACGCCGTATAAATATTAAATAGATAATTTTTTCCTGAAAAGTTTAAATACAATACTAAAACATGTCTACCTTTTAAGATGGAATCACAATAACCATTTTAATGGTATTCAAAATGGTATTTTACTGATTATGATGTGAATCCTTATCGAAATAAATATGCTTGAAAATAAGAGCAATTTAACCAACGTAACCCTGACTAAGAATATACACACACTTAAAATTTTCGCAAATCCGCTATATTTTATACAAATAGGCCCATAAAAACAAATTACCTATGACCTATGAAATTCACGACCATACAAAATTGTGGGACTGACCGTTCGGCCCGCGGACGTCGCATTGTGAATTTTGTATTTATGCGGCTGCCCCAACGTTGGGTATTCTTTAGATAACGTAATCGCATTACCGGGGAAAAAAGGGACAGGTGTACTTAGATGGGGAGGAGGGGTGGTGTAGGGTTGCTTGCAATGCTTAATAATGTAGTGTCTCTTACTGTTAAACCGACTTCAAAAAAAGAGGTTCTCTATTCGACTGTTTTTTTATGTTTGTTACCTAATAACTTTTGTATGGGTGAACCGATTTTGATTACCATTTCAATGTGGTCCAGTTCTAACAATAGCCCATGAGAAAACCTTAGAAGGTTTTCTAATCTGTAATATTCTATCTGTAAGTGGAATTATGTGTATGTCCATACCGTTGATAATTTTTATGTAAGCCGATGTTCTACGTGCAATTCTGTTAGTAGTTCCAATTAATAAATAAACTTATTATTATTTCAAGATCAATTTTAATTTCGCTTCACTCGTTGGCAGGCCTGAACCCAAGTCTTAAAGAGGATCGTATAAATTCAGCCAGCGTACGTCAGAGGGCGCGCGGGGGTAGATTGGCCCGTAAAGACGGAACGTGGCCACCCCTCTAATTATAATCCGTTAATTGTAAAAAACCGTTCCCGAATCGGACTCCCCGATAAAATGGATTTCGGTTAATGTGATTTTGGCGTCGAAATAGTATATTAAATACGAATTGTACTGTTACTGTCTTAAAATTATGTTAAGTGTAGCTAATAAACTCTGAAAACAGTATATACTTGTGAGCATTAAGCAGTCGTAGAAGAGTTTCTGTAGTGTAATGTGTGGTTGAAGAGTAATTTTAGCGTATTATTTCGATGACAAAACAACAGTAACAGATATAAAAGTGACATAACAGGAAATAAAGGCATGCATAAAGAGAAAACAGTGGCTAAAGTGTACGAATGTCCCAATATTTATTGGAGACAAACCAAAAGGATTTCTATCGTGAGTAATGGAATCCTTAAATGGTTTATAAATTGCCGGAAGATCTAATCGGAAATGGTAGGCGGTCATTCGAAAACGACCCGATATTTAAAGCCGAAGGAATGGACAGATACACATCTAAACCATTCGATACTCGGCAGATGCTATCTACAGCAACAAGTATCCATGGCAGAATCGAAGCGAGGCAAATTGAACTTTAAAAGTTTTCGTGTAAATCAGAAAATCCTATCGACGATCAAATTCTACACTTCTATGCATAAAAATAAACTTTAAAGATACATGTCGAAAGTACAATTTACAATAACGCAGTAATTCGTACATGGGTACGCCGTTTCTGCGCAGAAATAGTAATTACTTTTCAACTTGTTATTTTCATTACGCAGGGATCCATTTCAATCGAGATTTTTCGATATCGTTCAAGGGATCGCATTCGGCAGTAGAATGAGATTCGATTAATTGAATTTCATCGTGGTTTTCAGGCAGATCGTGTTGGATATTACATTGAAGAGATGTTCCGCTGTTCATAGACGTACGAGGAGTATGTGCCTACGAATTAAATTGCTTGAAGTATGTTGTGTACATATTCCGCAAACAAAATATTTCCACAAAAAATTAAGGCTTCAAATATTTTTGGCTGTTGTCACATGGTTCTAACTATCCTCACCACTGCTACGCTGTAAATGTAGCAGAATAAAATGACTGTATTGTCATGTCGCCATGCATAAAATAATAAACTCATAGATAAAATAAAACCCTAAGAAAAATGTTCAAAGAGCAAATAACCTTGACATAGCGAACTGAAAGCTTGGAAAGCTTCATACAAACAGTCTAAGTTTAGGCTGCTTGCCCGCAGAGAAACGGCATCGCTAATCAGCATTGGCGCTGAACAGTGCAGTAGCTATAGGCCATTCAAAACAAAATAAGCCGCGAAAGGCCGCGGATCGACCGGGACCTTCAGACTAGCTGTGTTCAATTTCAAAGTTGCAGTTGTTTATTAGAGAACTTTACTAACTGACTTTCATTTAGTGTATGTAAATAAATTACATTGAATTAATGAAGTAACAACCATTTAAAAAAAATACATTCGAATTGAGAACCTCCATCTTTTTTTTGAAGTCGGTTACAAATTTCAAAGGCATTTCTCGAAAACTATTATATTACTCGTACATTTAAAATATTCTTGTAAACTTTACTTAACCATTCACAATTCAAAATTGGCTATGAAAGACCATTAGCTGACCTCAAACTCGTTCAGTCGCATTACGTCCGCAGTACCATTGAATGGGGAAACGAGGACGATATAACTAGGTCTGTTACTACATTTACAGCTTAAACTGTTGCAAAACATGCATTCGAAGACCAAAATTAGCCTATAAAGGCGGCATTAAAGCGACTGTGGTGTGAAATACGCGGCTACAACTAGCCTGCAGCGAAAATGTTGAAAAGCCGTTGCCATAAGAAAAAAAATAAGTCATAAAGGAAAAAGACGTATTTCATTTCGTAAAAATTTTTAATTACTCTTACGTCGTTTTTTGTTGTGACATCTAATTTGATACGTATTTCTTTCTACTGACTATAATATGCAGATATTCAAATTTATACTAAGTTTTAGCTTAGACCAAGTTTAATGCGTTACTTGACAACCTGAGTGTTTTAGTGGTTACTTAAGTACCTAGAATTACCGACGACTTTGATACTATTTCATAAATAGTCATTTTTAATAAGTATCTATTGAAAATTTGTACGTTTGGACACACTAACTTTGAAGAAATTGAGCACAAGTAAATTAATATAAAGAAAATTTCTTTCTCGTCGAGGCTGATCAATGTTTTAATTATAAAACTGAAATAAAATAAAGCTTTAATTTTATTATTAACGTAACTTAAGTTTGTAACGCTTCAATATAACTAAGTGCTTTGCTTCATCTTTTTTAGTTCAGACTTCCGAAGAACGGAACCGTTTGCCTTCGTCTATTTTTCCTGATAAATATAGCCTGGAGTCACTCAAGGCAAAAGTGAATAGTTACCTTCTAGGCAAGCGTTCTACACGCTATAAACTCTCTTGCTTAACATCAGGCGTGATTGAAGTCAAATTCAAGCCTATTTAAATTAAAAAGGAAATATTATTATACGAAATCCTATATTACCTACTGGCCGTTCTATAATCACGTTTTAGACAAGAAAATTTAAATAATCCACTAGTTCATTTGGCGACAATGGCGACGTAGTGACGTCAGCGTCGTCTAGTCGCATTATGTCTCAGTTGTGCTTTGCGAAGTAGGGCGGCGTAACGAGGTCTCGCGTTGCCCACAGCGTTTGTAAACAAACTGCAATAATACTGGGTTTTGGTGCAAATTTCATACTAGATGTATGTATCTAACATTAAGTTTCGAAATTCAATGTTAGAGTTCTATATCACTGTATACTCACTAGTTTTATAGATTTTGTGTCGCACTAAGAACCTCCTACTTTTTGAAGTCAGTAAATAATTAATTCTATGATAGTGAACCCACTTAATATTCAAGTGTTAATCAATCACGCTGACTAAAAATGGGGTAGTAAAAAATTTATAGAGAATTTAATCAACCATTCTGTATACCACTGCTGCTCGAGTGTCTTCCTACTAATTACTATTCCAATGCGTACCGGCGTAGATAATCTATGAGTTAATGTGTAACGAGAATTACCATTCTACACCGATTACAACAAGGATCACATTGTTGTACTAGGCCACAACACGGTACCTGATAGAATATGGTAATAGTAAGTAAAGAGAATAAATAAAGAAACTCAGATTTTATTACATCACATGATAATACAAATCTGTCATAAAAAAAAAATTATAACATTTTTAAATTTATTTTTCAGTGTCCGATGACACGTCATTATATATAACCAGCATTGTCACGAGGTTTGAATTTTTGCTCTTCCAACAGTACCAATAAAGAATGGTTCTCTATAAGTTTTTTAATGACACGAAGTGTCTAGCCGTTCCAGCGAGATGGCACGCAGCAAAATTTCATAGAATTTCGCACCCACTGTCAATGTTGTGTCGGAATGGTGCATGTTGTCAATTATTGGTCACTTATTTAAGAGAAACCCGCGTGATGTTAAACAAGTAGATATACAATACATAATACACTATTCAGGGCAATGCTAGCTTTCAAATAGAGATTGCGGCATAAGAAACAAAAATCTGTACATTTAAAGTAATGAAAACTTCATTAAGCCAGTATAAAGTGAACCCGTCATAATGACTTCAGAAGGCAAGCTGCGTCTAGTAGCAGCAGTCTGTTGTATTCGTCTACTAAATAGAACGACGTAACGAGGTCTCATGATGTCATGCAGTAGATTACGTGCCGCACGTGTGTCAGCGCGTTACTTGTATTGCACTTAGAAAAATTGTGAGACCGCTTTTCCTAATCCGCTTAAGCACTCGCTATTTAAACACTAACTTAAGCAACTTAGTCTGCATGGCTTTCATAATTAATTGGAATAAGGAATCGCATTGTCCCATACAAACTTTTCCCCCATTTTTTCTCTCTTAGGGATAGAATTTCAGAAAGTCCTATCTTATAGAATGTCTACGTCATCGGTTTGGCAAAGACGTTAGCATCAATGTCTACTCGTATCTAAGTAAAATTAGAGAAGGCGTAAGTGCTGTTACAGTTCAAATATCCAGACAATTATATCCATAAAAAATAAGCTACGGCATATTACAACAAAGTCTTGCATCAGTTTTAAAATTTCCGGAAGTCGATTTAGGTCAGTGTGAGTCGGAGTAGCATTAAATACTATACTTTACTCCATAGTGGCCTCTAATGTGTCGCATTATCGATAATGTTTTGTAGGTGCGGCGTGACGTGAGGCGCGACACGCATTTGACTGACGGCTCACCACGCCTTCATCAGTTTCGCTTCTTGTCACGGCTGTTATTATGTGCACTATCAGGAGTAGTATGTTTAAGGAGTATAAATTACGGATCTTTGAAACGCGTCAAGACCTGTGCCCAGCAATGGACTTTAAAAAGGATTGCAGGCAAGTAAGTGTCGATATAATTATTATGAATGGTGTCACAATTCGCGAATCTGTATGCTCGTAGAGAGCGCTACGCCGTAGATGCGTAGACCATCGGTAGAGCAGCGCGATGCTAGCGAGCTAACGTTCTGTATGAGGTTAATATAAATTTAACTGTATAAAATGCTGCATCTCGAGCGTTTGGCTTTAAGCTCAATTTCGTAACATAATATTTTAATACCTTGTTTCAATAAAGAATGGAGCAAGAATACCAAAATTGACCGATTGCAAGAAGACATTTTAGTACAAGTTGTTGATTCTTTACTTTACATTATTTTTTGATACTTTGAACACACATAAAAATGATTAATTACATATGCACAATAAGTGTGTAAGCCAAAGTTTAGATTCAGTAGCCAATTCGGACGCAGACGGGTGACGCCACGGCACATTAGGCGCTAAATGAAAGCGTTGCAGAGAATGCCCCTCTAAAAGTGGGTCATACCAAGACCGAGGAATGCTTTGAGTCGGTTCGACACTCTCGCTATGTAACTCCATGACCATGAAAGTTAATGGAATGGTTTTCAAGGGTTCAGTATATATATATATAAAGCATAGCAGGAAATATACTTTCGGTTAACCTTATGTTAAGTGGTCACTGCAACCTTTGTACATCCACGTCCAACCGCAAATAGATGGATCATCTTATCTGAGGTCGTAGGTACGTATCACTATTTCTTCGTGTGTATCGAGCTATTGACGAATAAAGCAAAAGTTTAATTAAGAACGTAAATCGATGCCCTGAAGATTGATACTCAACTCTAAACTTTTCTCCGTTCTTGCCGGGTTATGATTTAAATTTGAATTGTTTGTTTCGTAACTTGTATTGCAAGATATTAAATATTGGAACTGTAAATGAAATAACATATTTATTTCAAGTTTTCCTAAATTAATTAATAAAGTTATTCCGAAATTAAGTTATGTTAGTTAAAAGAAAAATTTAAGCATTGTATTCTCAATAAACGAACATCATTTTATCTGAAGCAATACAAACAATACTCCAACATATTAGTTTTTAAAACTATGAAGGGCTTTGTAAAGGTTCTATCGTACTAGTACAAAAAAACACAGACGATAAATCAGTATAAACACATATTATGATTACAGAGACCATTGAATATTATACTCGACATCAAAACCTATCTGTTACAGTTACTATTACTGAAAAATTACTATTTTTATACCTACATAGACGTGTTCGCTACAAAATACGATCGAAAAACATTCGTGTGCGCTCGTAAATTAAAAGTACCCTTCTTGTCGTTGGCGATGCGCAAATTGCGTGATGCTATTTAAGAGAAAAAAAATAGTATAAGTATTAGTAAAAGTAAAACTCAACATACCTGTGGCATACGCTGGCTCAAGGTCATCTTCATCGTCCGTGTGGTGTCTACTTGATGCGTGAGAATGTGAAGAGTGGGAATGGTGCGGCACACCCACATGCACCGGTTGTATTGGCTGCTCGTAATGTTTATGGTGGTCCACGTACACCCGATGATGATGGGGGCACGGCGTCGGCGGCAAATAATCCGCCAACGTACCGCCACGTGTCAAAGTCGAACCCGCACTTAGCGTCCCCCCACCAGAACACGACGCCAAAGCACTGCGCACTGAACCTAGATCCAAGGATGGTCTTCTGGAAAGTTCACCGAAACTTTCTCCAAACAACGCGCTAGCGGGCACCGCGTGTCTCACTTCGTGGTGACCGCCGTGGTGGGAATGACCGCCGTTGGACGACGAGTGCGGCGACGCTGAATGTTCGCGGCTGTCCCTCGACGTGGACGCAGTGTGTATGATGCTTTCGTCATGAGTCTCCATCACTTCTCTCGCCGTCGGCGGATTCGGATGTGTATGTACAACGGAGGTGCCGGCCCGGCGTGGACTCCGCCCGCGATCCGGAAGCACAGAAGACGCCGACCAATATCCCCACGCCATTTTGTATTTATTTCTCCTTTCAATCCTCTCTCTATAATTAACTCAACATTGGCCGCTAGACATGAATGGGAAGACTAATAAATTGAGGGCCAGTCGACTCTGTGGATGGACGGGGTTTAGTTTCGGTTAATCCGTGCGGAGGTCGCATGTGACAGACTTAATGGGGAGAGGTAGGACAGGCAACAATTGTGTGTACGAACCTAATCTCCTTTGACGCCGGACCCCGGGGCGACCGAAACGTAGCTTCGTGACCGCACGCTCATGTGGAAAAATGTTTTGCTAAATGTGCCACGACGGGAACAAGAGAGTGAATACAACCGCCGCCGTTTACAAAGTTTGCGTATCGTGTTCCTCATTGTTTATGTTTGTGATTTCGGTCACGACAGTACTGTGAAGTAGCGTATAGTGCACCGTACGATTCAATCAGTATTTTGTTTATCGACTGTGGCATCGTAACTTTTCAATAGGAAAACTTCTGGCGTCTTGCGGTGAAGTTTGCGCTGTGGTACCGTTAACTTTTCAGGATTTCTTTTTATGAACTCGTATGTGCTCGCGAAACCGAGCAATACTTTTTTGATGTTATTTATTCTAGGATTCTTGAGTCAAACCCTCTTAGCTACTAGTATCCTAAATTTCATTTTAAAAACTATAGCTATGCCGAGCGGCAAGACCGCGCTATGCTATGACGTTCTATTTCCTACACGCTGGAGGTTCTTAAGAGAAAATAAAATTTGGTGATATTTTCATCCCGAAATTTTTTATAATATTATTAAACACCCACCGCTTCGCGATAAATCTCGCTAAACATTCACACCGTTCGCGTTCGGTTTGTTCAAAGCGAGCATTTCATGTCTCATTGCCCCGATAGCATCGCGCGGTGACGCCCTGACACACAATGATTTCTCACTGCCTTCACACGGGATATTATAAATAGGAAATCCAGGCTTATTTGCTTTGAAAATGGAAATATTTTTCATGTAGGTATGTTTACCTTCCATGCTTAGGAGGGCACGTTAAGCCGTCATTCCCGGTTGTTATCGACAGATAACAGTGGTTAAACCTGGTCGGAGGCCCTTAGGGCGGGTTGACAACATCCGACACGGGTTGGCCCACTATCCCGTATCTCCATCAATCCGCATTGGAGTAGAGTGTTGGCGTATACTCGTGCCGTGCCCAGCAGTGGGACATAAAAAAGGTTAAAGGCATGTTTACCTTAAGTCTGAGCATTTCCGTGGATTTCGCAGTTTTCGCTGCATTTACTTAAACCCCTTATATTAACGAGCACTACTGCTGTACCGAATGTCTACAAAACAAGAAAATATTATTAAATTAGTGCGACCCTACAGGACCACCGTACACTTATTCAATGGGAGCCGTGTTGCGGAGGCTGGCCTAATGAGATGGAAACGGCGATACGACAAACCGCGATAATCAACGGTGGCAATGTTCAAAAAGCGTTATATTCACCGGCCGATTTCATTTATCTTTTGCATGCTTTGACACCTCGTTTGCGCGTGCGAATTAAATTTTATACACAACCACTCTCCCCTTCCCTAAGCGGCGCATCGATTTTCCACGTTTTTAAGTAGTTTTCCCAGAATGTATAATAAGTACCGTATTAGGTACAAGTATTCGCTGACGTGTATTAAATATAAGCTTTAAGATCAAATCATATAAACAAATGTAACACAACATAAGACATACACACAAACCCTAACACACTCACATAACATCTCTGAAAATATAAGAGAAAATTTTAAATCCTACATTTTAAAAAGAAAAACCTCCGACTGAAGATTTCCTGTACTTTTCGCTTTCCTCGCAGCCTTTGTATCCGCCTGCAGTATCCTATTGTTATGTACGCGCAAATCCATAACATTGACACGATTCGCCCCTCGCTATAACGCCTGAAGAGCTATTTTCGTTTGCACAAAAAATCTCTCGAAGCTGACAATAAAAATAAGAAAAAGACATTTTGAAATTCACCATTTCCTTGGTATTATACCATATTGTGTAAGAATATAGACAACTAATTGATGTTAATCTTCAAATTAATCATCGTCATCGTATACCCCCATATATAATTATGAGAAGCGTTTATGCAATAACCCACCAAGCTGTCCTATTTAGACATATTTAGTTAAAAGTAGGTCATAATTAAAGAAGATTAGTAGACAGAATTTAAATTGACTTGATTACTCTATACTAATCAAAACAAACAGGGAATTTACTTGTAGCATTCGAACCGGTTTATATAAATTTTACGTTTTTTT
>DWAV01001954.1:0-12158 GCA_018231305.1 Noctuana lactifera | reverse complement strand
GTCAAGCATTACGCTAATATTCTTAACGCGGGTGAAACCGCGTGGCACAGCTAGTATTAAATAATTTGGAAAATCCAAAAGTTCACGCCTCACACCGTACCACCAAGTATCGAAATGAGTACGTGCGTAGTAATGAGGAAAACTAACTCAAAAAATAATAATTAAAAATTCATCATAAGGTATTTGTATGCACTGGATGAACGTTAAATGGTACGGTACATCGGCTCTAGCCGCCCTCTAGGCTATGGTAGGCCGGGAGAAAAAACGCGGCGGAAAAAAACTCTCAGCATTCCTTCAAAATCAAGTGACTGACATAATAATATGCGATTAAACATTAGACTTTAATTAACTACCTATGTTTATTATTTTTTGTATTTGACATGTTAAATAAATTGGTCTTGGATGTGCTTATACAATTTAAGCGAGCCGTTTTTCAATCATCCATGTTTTATTTTGTACTAAAATTTAATAGGAGTCAATAAAAATCAAATCTAAGATGATCTTCTCGTTACCTTCCACGTACACCCGAAGCGTTCTATAATCGATCCTACACAAAGTCGAGGTTGAAAATAAATTGAACGTAAAGCCAACTTCCATTATATAAGAAAAGTATGAGCTAAACTTAAGCGGGTGAATGGTTGACTACCAGAACTCACGGTCTGAAATAATCTTGATTTATTCTGTATAACATTACATTATAATTAAATTGTAATTTATCGTTATCTGGAACGATGTTTTGGAATCGTTACATGGAAAAAGTTATGGAAAAACTAGAACCGAAATAATATGACTTTTCCGGTTTCTTCGCGTTTGAGCCCGCTGATCTCAGAAACGGCATAACCGAATTGGTGTTCGGAGACTTCGTAAACTTCTTTCAGAAAATCGATCAATTGTTTTTAAACTCACCCCTCTTCAATCCAGCCTTTAAATTTTTGCAAGTGGAAAGAACAAAACTGAAACGGTAAGAATAGAGCTACCGGTAGCATATTGTATTCTGCAACAAAGTCACTTACCTTTTGGCGCAAGACTAGAAAACTTTTGCTGAAGCCGAATCGGACAAAAGAAAAAACAGGGTTAGCGGAATCGAATCTGTAAAGACCAGGAAAAGACAAATCAACGTTCGGAAGAGCTTGGTAACGGACAAAGGGAATACTCACAAGTTTCTTGGCTTTCTTTGGTCACTGTTGGCTCTGACTCTAAGTGCTTTGTTTAACTGAGGACTATTGAATTCACTATTGCTAAGGTTTCTCTTACCATCAATGCCAATACCTTGAGGTATTGATGATAGTTATTAATGACTTCAATAGAGATTATCTGATGATAAGTGGTCATCTGCTACTCCTCGTTACCCGAGTTTAACTACAAATAAGATAAAGTTCCGATCTGAAGGCATACATGGATTCTTTGGATGGATACACTTACTATTCATGAGGACTAAGATCGTATAGCCAAACGATTATACGTTTTCAGGTTAACGTTTCCACTAAACGGTTGAAACCAAAGGCATAAGGAGCATTGACGACCCGTGTGGTGTAGTGGTTACCACGCCAGTCCAATCGAAAGGTCCCGGGTTTGATCCCGGCGAGGCCGAAATTTAAATGATGAATTTAGATTTCTGTTCTCGGTCTGGGTGTTTGTGTATTTGTGTTTGTATGTGTCCATGGCACCCACGACACAGGGAATCCTAATGGGGCTGTGAGTGTGAAGCGTTATTATTATTATTTGGAATAGTAATTACATTCATATTTCAGCACTGCGTCTCACTGACAACAGAGAACAAAATTTCGAACTCTTAAAGCAAATCTCCCAACACATTTGCATCACAATGTAAACTGCTTTCGTTCTTAATAAGGTGAAATTTTTAAAAGCGTGAAATTTGTATACTCAAATACTTGCACGTAGAACTCGAGTTTAGAACAAAGGACCCGTAATCGCTTCCACACAAGTACATTTGTCACGGTGCGGGAAAAGTCGGCGATTTGTTTAACTGCTGAAAACAAAGGAACTTTCCTTCAGTAACAAATCTGCGGGTTTAAAACCACCTGTATTTATTTAAAGCTGTCCAGGCTGCGTAGTTCCATGAACGTTGCCGATCGATTGTTACATTTCTTACAAAAAGCAATTTCCGCCACTAACAGTTACGGATTAAAATTTGCAATCGGAAAGGGCGGGATTTTTTGAGCGCGCGCCAAAGTGGTGTACAGATAAAAAATTAAATATTTATTGTTGTTTTTACACGAAAATGTGGAAAGTTGTTATTGTAATGGCATTGTTTGTTATGTGTTGTTACTGTATCGAAAGTAACGAGTCGTTGTCAGAAGAGGCGAGAGCTACTAAGAAGAAAAAGACATCTGCTAGATTAATAGGTGAGCTTGGATTTAGAAAAAAAAAGAAAAAAATATAGGTTTTTTTTTTTTAATTTATATAAAAAAATTGTATTAATTTAATACGTATTTGGCGCTTACCTACTACATACGCCATTGTCTGTTTCTTTTAAATATTTTTCTCTCAACATTTCTAACCTAAGGTTGTCTGGTAGAGATCGCCGTAGGGATAAAACCGCTCTTCGTGCACATTTTCTGTAATTGTTATTTTTCCATTTTGCTTTTACTTTGGTGTACAATAAAGACTATCTACCCAACCTTCGTCTTACAATATTTCTTACTGATTTTACGGTATCTAAATAAAGACTAGTATAATTATTGGTAATGGATATGAGAAATTACAATTATTTTTAAATAAAATTATACCACTACTAAACTTTATTATGCTTGTTCTTACCAACATTATTTAATGATGGTATTAAAATTCTAATACAAGATAACTAAAACACTAAAACTAGATTGCTAACCTACTAAAATAAATGGTCCGAAATCATCTGTGAATAATATAATGAATAAGTACTCTATGTGATCAAATTATCTCTAAATGCATCATGCTCATAAAATTCGTTCGGTGAAATATGAAAATTAACGGTTTTATCTATTGATCCGCAATACATATTTGCTAGCGCGGCTAATTTGCATCTCGCAGAATATTAGCCATTTTGAACATGCATTGTTGTTTGATAATTTATACTCTGTTCAGAATGTTATCAGTATTTGTAGTACCAATTTGTAACGCTTTTCAACAATGATCTTATATTATGTTCACAACTTCCAACATGATAAGGTCGCTTTATAACTAAATACTTTTACTGTAAATAAATATACTTTTGTCAGGATATTAAAAGTATATTAAACTTAGAACTACCTACAGTACACGAAAGTATTTAGTCTAGCTAGATAGCTAGCTAGACTAAATACTAGCTAGATAGATAGCTTTTATTTAGATACATCTAAATAAAATAATTTAGATGTATAGATATACATCTAAAAAATCATTTTATTAAATAAATCATTTTATTAAATAAAATAATTTAGATGTATAGATATACATCTAAATAAATCATTTTATTAAATAAATCATTTTATTTAGACGTATAGATATACATCTAAATAAAATTGGAGTGTTTGTTTGTAATATTAAAATATTTTTTTTTATAATTTTTGTCTGTCTGTCTATCTGTCTGTTTGTTCCGGCTAATTTCTGGAACGGCTGGACCGATTTTGACGAAACTTTCACTGGCAGATAGCTGATGTAATAAAGAGTAACTTAGGCTACTTTTATTTTAGAAAAATTACGTAAAATTTTTTAACGAGGGCGAAATCGCGGGGCACAGCCAGTGTTAGTGTTATGTTAGTTTGGGACAATGAGAATTTAATTTAAAATTAGGTTACACCGCAAAACTATGAGTGCAGGTTAGTTGAACACAAAACATTGTCCTAATGTGTACTAATGAGCATAAAGGTGCTCAATACAGAGCAAAGGATTATTAGCGATAAAGCCGCAACCTGCAACACAATTAATTGCTCATAGAACAAATGAACCATTAACTATTATACTAATCCAACATAACATAAATTATAATAATATCATAATTTAATCTGCTCATGACATAAGCATTTTGAGGGAAACCATATGAATGTGTTTAAATAGCACAATTTAGGCTACAGCCTAACCACAAAGCCACCGCGTGTGGACTGATTAATTCTAGCATGTACGCTCATTAACATAATAAGTTAATTTAATTATTAGTGAAAATAATAATGATTTATATAACTATCGACTAACATCTCGACTATTCTGCCCTATACTTTGCTAAATTAGATTGCAATTTCGTCAATGGATAATATATTTCTAATAGAAATATTATAAAATAGTGAATGCCGCTCCAAAAAATAAGTAAGTTTAAGTAGCCTCAAAGGGCTTACAAAGTCTATCCTTCCATCAGTAATCAAATCCCCTCCCCCACTTCTAGATTAGATCTCCCGTTGAAGAAATATATTACTAAGATGTTATTTCTTTTTATCCAGGCATGATTCTCCTCTTCATCTTCTCCAAGGTGGCAGTCTTCAAAGCTGTTTCAATGTACCTGCTGATGACGCTATTCCAGAAGCTGTTCTACGTCGGAGGCCTGCTTCTGAACCACTTCCTTAAAATCAAGATGGCCAAGCCCTCGGCCGTGTATGGAGCGCCCCAGGACTATAATACCGTGGGATACAGCTACGGTCCACCAGACCATGAGCCGGTATACAGCCAGCCATCTTCCTACCCCGGTAATGATCTCGTCAGCTCCTTTGATTGGCTGGTAAATAAAAATGTCAAGTAAAATACAGTTTTTTATTTCGTTTTCAGATCCGTAGCTGAGAGAGACTCGTATCTCTTGGAGACGTTATTTTTTTATAACAATTTATGAAAAGAATTTCTTTAATTTACAAATATGTTTTCGAATAATTCGTGATTTATCATCCACACCATCTCCACCATCACCAATTATTCTCAGATGATGATCCTCTTAAAATGTATTACACGTAAACAGACTTAAAACAGGCATTATGAGTTCGTATTGCTTTACTTTGATATTATTATACTTATCTGAGATTCATTAAGTATATGTAAATACCTTACAATGAATAAAACAATTTGAAATTTGAATTTCCTTTTCACGAAAAGGTGCGGTTGAGTAGCCAGAGACGGTTCGCTTGCAGCTTGCCAGCTTGCAGATGCTATTTCCATAAAAGGCTATACGGATAGTTCTCGCTCCGCAATCAACAAGGTTCGTTAACTAATAGCTCCTTTGCATATCTCGAGGAACTTTCATTTCAAGATCCTTACAGTTTAGAGCCACAGTTCAGATGTAATCGTAGGTTAAGCTTTGATAACTCTAAGGCATTTTAACGTGTTCAGTAGTTTCATCATTATCATCATCGATAGAAGGGTTTAGGCCATGGTCCACCACGATGACCGAGAGTGCGTTGGTGAAAGTTACATACCTTTTGATAACTTAATGGGGCGGACTCAGGCATGCAGGTTTTTCATGATGTTTTTCTGCACCGTAACAGCTAATGACATTTAATTGCTTAAAAGTCACAAACTAAACTCACAAGTTGTTAAACTTGTGCAACTGGAATTTGAACCCGGTACTCTTTAAAAAAGAAGCCTTCTTATTGACTAGGCTATCATCCCCTTGTGTCCAATTTTTTTAAGAAACTAAATCTCCACTTCTTTGTTTCAACTGTTGCTCATTCTCTTTTGTGGTATTGTGTATAAATAGACGGGTTTTCTAGTAGGTACACTACTCTGTGGTTCAAAATGTTCAAATGTTTTGCAAGCTCTCGTCGCGGGCACTCTCTGTAACGCAATCTGCATAAACTGTGGTTGTAGGGTGTCTGTTAAGCTATGTAGAGCACAAAGGGGTCTCTAATTTATTTATTGCTTATGAGAAGCAACTCAAATAGGAGAGGAGTCCTATTTGAGATGCGTTGCTGCTCATGAAAACTGAGATGGTCGCCTCAAATAGTCTATCCGCCGCCCACACACACCAATCGAAACACAAGTACTTGCAACTTACAACGGGTTATTAGGTTAGCGGTGGTACTTCCTGGAGCGAAATACATAAGCTCTACCATAAAAAATGTGGTAAATTGAACCCAGTATCAAGTCGTCAAATAAGTAATCCAGCAGTATAAAAAAAATGCTGGTTACCCTACTTCTTAGGAGATCACCCCACAATAAATTCCACGTTCCAACGTTGGCCGGTTGAAACTGTTACGAGTAAAAGATGGGATGGGATTACGTACAGTTTGTTAGTTTTATAGCCGGACTCTTCGTCTTGGGGTCCAGCTCTTGGAACAGGTAAAGTCCTTTACACATGTATTTAAACAGGAATAGGTAGGTACTTCAGTCATTCTGTTATAAGTACTATTTTTACTGTATACATTTTTACGAGTATACTCTTGCAGCATCAAAATGCTGTATGAGCGAATTTTTTAATCACAGAATTTAAGAGCGTGTGAGAAACACGAATCCACGAATCTCCCTGGAGCATACTCCACCAAATCTCTCCAATGTGCAGTGGTGGAGATACTTAATAGTGGCCAACCCGTATCAGATGTTGTTAGCAGTTTAGCTAAGGACATTCGACCAGGTTTAACATTCGACAAGCTTTATCTATCGATAAGAGCCTAGACAGCTTAACGCGCCCTTTAAAGCACCCATCCGAGTACCGACCGCGGCCGAGGTTGCTTAATCTGTACGATCGCTTGCGATCTACACTACCAGCTGAACCTACTTACTATATACATTGGATCATGCCAACCCAGCTTCACTAAATAGCGCTGTGAAAATCGGTTGACGTTCAAAAGCATTTGGTTTTATTTATGACGCAACGTTATTCACGCCGCCATGAGCGAGACCCGACACACCCTTCGCGTGTTTATTAGATGTTTCACATAAGAAATGTTGCGAATCAACCAATCTGGCAGCCCTGACGCCGAGGCACCACCGTGATCTGTATACTAATAGGGACATGTGAAGGAATTCTCTCTAATAAAATCGAATATTCCTATCACTCGCGTCTCACGTTCCAGTCATGGGAGAATATTATAAATTGTTTTCCTTACGGGAAAAATCTGCGAAAAACAGCGTATTGCGCATCCAAGTTATTGGCATTTGGTATAAAAAGCTACTCTGTGCTTTATTGGGATGATTCGATAAGACGGGCGTGCCGCATAACTTATTCATGTTATTTGATGTGCGACATCATATTGGTTCGTAGAAAGAGGAGGCTACTCTTATAAACCAATTTTAATTCCTACTTAAAATGCTCCAGGACGGCGTTCCTCATGTTAACCACCTCCTACGATGGTCAGCAATGTCTTGTTCTGCTACATTTAGATACGTTTGCGCTGCGAGTTGGACTCTAAACAAATTACGGGTAAAAATTCTTAATTGTTAAATTATACTCGAAATGTGACCCAAGTGCATTTTAGGCTTTGTAATAGAGTTGCTTTCTTCGTAGTGATTGTAAGAAATCGCTCCATGCCTGCTCCACACACGGTCCCGGCTATCAGGAGCTCTGAAATTCACTCCACATTCATCAGACCATAAAACTTTTTAACTTTGGGGCACATTTCGTGCCGCTGAGTGTAGTTTAATAAATTAGGTAATTACACTGCTCGAACACTTTCAACTTCAGAAATTGAGGTATTCATACTATTCATCTTCGAACTGCACAATCAATTTGAGTAGCACGTGATAATTTTGATTTTTTTATGATGTTGCTGTCTCTTCTGCAAGGCGTTCATGTATGCCATTGTCTGGGACCGGATTTACGTTTTGTACAATCACTGCACTTTTGGAAGTCGAACTGCAAGTCAGGACGCCAGAAATGGAACACGAGACGAGAAATGGGAAAGGTAGTGGTACTGTACTGAAACGACTGTACTAAGTTATGTAATAAATTTCTCAGAAAATCGCCGGCATGTCCAAAAATAAGTAATAGGTGCGCGCCACGGGGAGGTTACCGACCTGCCGCCAAAACCCCAACACTAAATCTCCATTCTTAGTGAAGATTTACGTGCGTTCACATACATTTTTCAGATCCCAAAGGTGTTTTAAAGCAAAATACGTCTGGACTCACCTACACCGATGTCCAGTTTATCTCAGGCTAATGTAAAATTCAGGAGTACTGAAGTGCAATATCGTGTACGCGAGTGGTTATGAACATTTGACGATCGCACGGAGGTGTCAGTTTGTAATGTAATATTATTTTTGACAACGTCAGTGTCAGCTTATAATGTAATGTTATTTTTGACAACGTCAGTGTCAACTGTCAGTTTATAATACAATGTTATTTTTGACAACGTCAAAATTCATTTCAGCAGCACCATGGTGGCTAGCTTTAATGTAATATTGTTGTCCCCAACTTTTTTTAGTTAGCCCTTTCACGATGTGTTAGTGTTAGAAACTTAGTATTATGGAACTTGTATAGATTTAATAAAAAACAATTACGAATATTTCATCATCGTCATGTGCAGCCCTGAAAAATGTCGGAGATAATAAATACATTTAAAAATAACACTTTCACAGCCAGTATTCTACCTCAGACGATTTTCAGTCCTACCTAAGGCCGTATACACCTGAGAAAATAACGGAAGACAGAGAGTGAGATAGAAATAAATACAAACATAATATATATTGAAAGGAATTTGATATTACAGTAAAATTCCTAAAAGCCCGAACACAGATCACCATTCAGTAGTTCCACGATTCCGCCATCAGTCACCTATAGACGCGACACGACAGTCGTTTTCCATTATCCGCCAAACCGTATCCGTCCTTTCCATTCCGAACCATTTATAATGGTACGCAAGATGCAAATGACAATACCCGCGCTTTGATGTACGCGGCGACATTTCCAATAATATGGCCCAACGATCCCGGGTTCAAGTCCACTTAGCATGACAAATCACATGACCGGGAACCCCTTTTTTTTGAGAATTTCCATGTCCAGCAATCGCAGTTGATAAATGCTGTGCGTCGCTCGTTGTGACGTGACATCATTTTTCAGGTTTGCATAGGTGGTTTTGTGACTTATGGTACATGACGGACAATTATGTAGTGATTTAGTTACGAGTTACGAGTGTTTGGACTTAGTTTTTAGTGAAGTTCTATTGTTTTGAGCACCTCAAAAGTAACAAGCATGGACTTGCCTTGCCTTCAAACTTTTTCATGTTCCACTGTTGGGCACGGGTCTCTCTCCACAACCGGGAACGCCTGGAGCGCTGTTACTCTGCTCCAATACGGATTGGTGGAGATACGGGTTAGTGGCTAACCTGTGTCGGATGTTGTTAAGCCTCCGACACTGTTGCTAAAAAGGCCTCCGTTTACAGGTTTACAGGTTTAACTGTACTGACTAATATGAAATAACTACCTTCATTACCGAGCAATTAGTTTGAAGATCATCGGGATTTCATTTCCCAAAAATGTCGGATTTATGTTGTTACGTAGGTGTTATTGTGGGAGAGATTAATAATGTTAATGTCGGCCTATTACAACTATTTCATTCGCCATCAAACGTACAGTTTATGACTTTTTACAGCACCTTAGTGATGTCAATTTTATTTTTATGAATTATCGATAACGTGTTAGGCTAACGATAACATTAATTTTTATGATTTTTTCCGCATATTTGAGAGGTGACTCGAACATTCGACCAGAGGGTCAGTGATGGGTTGGTGATGATGATGATTTTTATGAAGCTGATTGAATAGTCTTTAATTTGGGAACATCAAACTTGTGATAAACCCTTTCTTATGGCTTCAACCCTTTTTATGTCCCACTGCTGGGCACGGGTCTCTCCCCACAATGGGGGAAGGCCTGGAGCATATTCCACCACGCTGCTTTAATGCGGATTGGTACGATAACTTTACAATTTTCAAAAAGCATTAATCTATGATTACAGACTTTGAGTGTCAACAAATATACATACAAAAACAGTGATCGAAACTTGTACGGTGAGTTAAGCCCAAGAATAATTCGAACTACCAAGTCCGATATAACACACCAAGTTAATGTAGTTTAAAACTGTGATCAATTAAAGTTACCGACACAGTTAGGTATACTGTACTGTACTCGTACATCACTACAGCCGTATCGTTTCGCTTAGCTCGTAAACGCGGGCGCTCATTATTTGTAAATTTAACGATGATTGCTCCACGCCAGTTATATTACATGTGTAATGTAGCTGTAATACGATAGCAACTTTACCAATGTCTACCTTAAAATCCACAAAACGTTGGATACAACCACTGCCCTCATAACCCACCGTGAAGCAAGCCTTGTAACAGTCCTTGTGTTTCGGTTGGGGAGGGTTGCTGCCGGACGTACTATCTGAGGCGACCTTCATAGTCCTCATGTAGCAACGCCTCCACGAATCTCAGATAGGACTTCTGTCCTATTTGAGGTTGGCCGTGAATGGCCGTGAGTTGCAGTGACTACTTAACATCAGGTGGCCTGCATGCTCGTTTGCTACTCATAAACGATAAAAAAATGTAGCACGGAATTTCTTGCTTTTCGGAAAAACAGATGTGGTTACCGGGGCATGAAAACACAAGTACATAAGTACATAACTTCACCTGTGGAGGGCGTTGCGCTACTTTCTCCTAAGGTTAATTTATAATAATCATTAAAATTAAATCTGCTAAAGGCCGAACTGAGCTTTAAGGAGCCAATTAATTTTTAATTACCTTTTCTTTCAATTTTTTAAATGTTTCTAATATTCCGAAGATTGTTTTTACTCAATGGATTGTTTTACATATTTATACAAATATGTACGTATAATATGTGAAGATTTACGATAATCTCATCTACATATTTTCTAAAGAAAGTACGTAAACGTTACATAACCCATATTATGAACATCGCTGATACTATGATGAAACAGCAAATAGAAAAAGGCAGTGAAAACCATAACGAAACTGAAATACAAACAGGGACGTGAAAACAGTTATTCTCTAGTTGGCGTTATGTGAAAACTTGTGTAATAATTCTGCAATGCTTTCACACGGCTCACAATATTTATCATCCTATTATCGCCTGCAAAGACTCCAGCAGTTCATATTTCAACGTTATTGCCCGTTCATCCTTTGCACCGTTTGTTTGTCGCAAAACTTTATTGGATATCACTTTTTAATCTTCACGCGAACAATTTTAAAATCTGAAAATTTTAAAATTATTGGATAAGATAAAGTTAACAGCGCAGCGGCGGCCATTTTGTTAATTTAGTGGCAAACTTGTGATACGCTTTGCGCCAAATTGATTTTTTAAACTGATATTTTAGTGCCGGAATTTTTGCCTAAATTATTTTTCGAGAGGTAACATTTTGGAATAATGGATTTATTAAGAATATTTTTGTTATTTATGGCAATTTGGTGCGTGGCCGGTGAAGAAGATGGATCGAAGAAGTATGGAACCGAGATCGAAGCGAGAGGCAAAGGAAAATACGCATTACTCAGTGAGTATTTTATAGTCTCTTTCATTTTACTGAACCTTTAGGATAATGATTCTATCTTCATTTCGTTATCCTCAACTATCTTTGTATCGAAAAAGTGATAAAAGCTTTTCACTTAGTTCACCGCGTGATGATGTGTTGAATCAAAAACACCCTAGAACGGGTTCGAACGTTCGAATTAATGTACACAGCTTGTTTGTAGCAAAACACAAATAAAACCCATTCTCAAAATAATTTTTCAATCGTCCTCTTTTATATTCCAAACTGGAACTGGAATATGGAAGCAGCGAACTTGTGGTTTTCTATTTGAGTGAGTTTTAAAGGAAGCGAGAAGCAACTCAAAGCTTACTGACGAACGCAAAATTGGAGTTGAAGGAAATATTCTTGTAACGAAATGCAATTGAAATACGTAGTTTTTCTTGTTTCGTGTTGTAAGTGTACATACTACTGTGTACATTAAAGCAGAGTTTGTACTTGAATTCTGGTAAGAAATTAAAAGTTCTTTGTAAATTTTTGAAGTCGGTTAAAAAATAATTGTATACTTAGTGTAGGTAGGTACTCAGGTGAATAAATTTTATTTTTAGTGTACTTAATGCACCCAGATGAATAAAGTTTGCTATTAGTATACTTAATGCTACGTATGCTAGTCGGTACTTAGTCTTTAAATCTGGTCGGAGGCCCTTTGAACGGTTTGACAACATCCGACACGGGTCGGCCAGTTCGGCCACTAACCCGTATCTCAACCAATCCGCATTGGAGCAGT
>DWAV01001953.1:0-12161 GCA_018231305.1 Noctuana lactifera | reverse complement strand
GACGGCTTAACGTGCCCTCCGAAGCACGAAAGCGCGCATGAAATTAGCCACTAGCGGTCACCCATCCGAGTACCGGCGGCGCCCGACGTTGCTTAACAATGTGATCGCTTGCGATCCACACTACCAGCGGGGCTGTGCGGGTAAATATTACCAGGGCAGAACTTGCAGCACTCGCCGGGCACGGTGAACTGGTCGGGCGGGTCGCAGGGCAGCGGCGGGCACGCCGTGTCGGGGTCCACGCGCGAGCACTGCATGTTGCCGTCGTGGCACACGCACTCCGCGCACTCCTTCGGCGCGAACCGCTCGCCGTGCTCGTACAGCGTGCCCTTCAGAAGGCATTGCCCTGCGAATAAGGGTTTTTATTCATAACTGCAACTCAAGTTCAGGTGTCACTGCACCCATGGACTGCATTATCCAACTAAAATAAGTCCTGTCTGAGGACGTGTGCATTTCTGCTCAGAAGGACTGATGGTCGCCTCAGTTAAAAGTATCTCCGGCTCCACACCTTCGTTCGATAGAATCGTTCTTATTATAATTAAAATATTGAATATAATTATTAACGATATTTAATTTCTTCGATTTCTGCTGTCCTAGACTACCTACATAAATACTATTTAAAACATCTTAAAATAAGAATGGTAGGTAATATTCTTTAATTAACGAAAGTTTACTGACTTAGACAGGTGGGGCAGCACTCTCCGGGATGCAGCACTGGATTCTTGCACTCTGCTCGATCGCACTCGACTGGCCTGCACGTTATCTCTCCATGCTATAATGAATAACAATTTGTAAACTGTAAGAATGAACGGGACCAAATCAAAAATTTTATGGTAACTTTGTATGTAGGTAGAGAGTTATAATGGTACCAAATAAACCTTTTAAACATATTTTACCATAGTAACATAACTTTAAACTTAACCTTAGTTAGTTGAGGAATAAACATTACCACGCAGGAGCAACGGTTACAGTCCCTCTGCCACGTGGCGCCGTCGGCGTGCACTGTGCCGTTGGAGTAGCACGATTTCTGGCAGTCGCACTGCTCGAGCCGCGCCAGTCTCGCCTCCGTATTTACTAGCTGCAATCAGGAAATTAACGATGCCCGTTAATACACTGCAAGCAAATTCCTAAATGGTAACATCTTTATGTACAGGTGTAATAGTATAAAGTACCTTAATTGACAAGTCATGAATGTGTGATGTAAGCTCTTGCACGGTAGCTTGTAATAGAGCGAACTGTCCGCAAGTGGGACATTCCGAATCTAATCCTGGACACTGCACGAGATACCCGTGAGGTCCACTCACAAGTCGTACGTCTTGTAGTGTACCCTGAAAAAGACAGTAATATATAATGAAGAGAGACATAGATAAGGACATACTGATAGGCAAATGTAAATTGTTTAATATTCACCTTAAATAAGGAATGTTTACTATTTCTCTGTCCGAGCCATAGCGCGAGCTGCGGCTGGGTGAAGTTACGGTCGGGCGGCGGGATCAGGCGGCGGTAAAGTGGATGGCAGTCAACGAACAAGGTAGCCTGCGCCCCCGACACGGCCAGCGCCAGGCGGTGCCACGCGCCGTCCGCCAGCCGGAAGGGAAACGTCTCGACGCGCGCCGCCGACGCGCCCGCCGCCACGTAGTGCAGCCGCACTTCGTCCCTCCGCCCGCTCGACTGCACCTCCAGGTACCTGCGCACCGCCCATTGCACTAATATAGCGAGTCACCTCTCGGCTCTCGGAAGCGCCCTCTTAGCGAACTGTTCCGAGGTACACATAAACAAAGCAAACAACATATATTACGAAGGCAGACGGGATGGGACCGGTCGCGAGCGGGCCTCGGCTCGCTCTACATCTCAATATCGCTCGGTCAGGGTAGGGGACCATGTACCTCGGAACGAATCGCGTTCGGTGTCGACGATGTCGGTGTCTGATGAAAAGCCTTAACGATCGCGCGTAATCTATACTCGGTTTCGCATTATTTTTCGAGGGAGTTTCGTCACCGACCCGCGGGCTGCTCGTCGGACGATCGTTACGATCGGAGCGACGAGTGCCACATGACCTAATTCGTCAGTTACAATACGAAATGCAAAAAGGATCCCCATGTCGCTTGGAATGCAAGTGCAGGCGAGCCCGGCGGTGTCCCATCGATGCAGATCCGACCCCGCAGCCGATCGCGCAACGACAAACATCAACAGCCAGGTGAACATAGAGAGACGGATCGTAAGGGGGCGGTTAGACATATACAGAACACAACACGTCAAGACACAGAACACAAGACGGACGGCGGAGAGGTGGGGGCGCATGCAAATCGGTCCACCATGTGTACATACGGCCATGCAGAGGACACAGAGAGCGTAATGAGGTCAACGGATGGATCGAGGAGGACATTCCGAGGCACAGGACATTCCAAGATACATGATTCTCCCCTATGCGCGCGCACGCATGTCCCCTGTGGGCGCCATGCGTGTGCGCGCAGCGATGTTGAGATATAGAACTCACCGTGAGCAGCCGCCGCGCCGCCGGCGCCGTGCAGCGCCATCTCCGAGTGTGACGCCCGCCAGAGGTTTTTACGCCCATCTTCTACTCGACACGAAATATTGAAATCATTAGACAAATATAGTTTAAGAATCCGTTATGCAACAAGAAGGCATAAGTATGAATCAAGTTCACTGTAAATCCTAAAATTCATTAGCGTATAAAAACTCCAATAATACAAAAATTGTACTGTTCTATTCTATTGTAATTATTAACTGTAGGTTAGTTAATTAATACCTTTGAAGCAAATGACTACGTTAAAGGACCAATTATGTAATGCAATCAACTTGTAATGGATAATTTTTAAAGCAAAGTTAGATTTAGGATAATGACCTTGTCTGAAATAATATGAATGCGAGTTTCTTTCGTCGTTGTATTTTTGTTATTTAACAACAATAATGAATTTTGATTGACGATGTTAAAAAGTTAATTAATCTTGATTTACGCAGTAAACAATTAGATAACAGAAAATATCAAAGGTAAGGTATGATATAGGTACGTTAAACATGCTTTGATAGTCATGTCGTGGTGTACCTGTTGTAGCCATGCGAGAAAGAGATGATGGTGCCAGAGTTGGCGGGCTCTTGGCGCAGCGAGGCAAGCACCGTGAACTCAGGCGAGCGCCGCAGCAGCTCGGCGGCGCGCTCGAACGCAGCGCCCTCCACCTGTAGCGACCGCGACTCTCCTGCAATATTCCACCACTATCAACTGATGTATAGAAGACAGTACCAACAATCAATCGATCTTCAAGTACTTTAAAAGAGTCGCAACACATTTTTGGCGCAACACAAATTAATAGGTCACTAGACTTTTGGCAATAATACGAGTAGGTAATAACATATTTTCAAGTCAGTTTTTTTTATCGTAAATGTTGTTTTATCGTTACGTGATCACGGTAATCTATGGATTATTCAAATAGGGTAGAAACTTAAGTCGTAAGTGGATCATGAAAACTAAAGTCACCTAAAATAATAGCATTTCCTGCATCCAAACCTCTCCAACCGAAACACAAGAACATGGTTGCTAAGCGGCAGGTTATGAGGGTGTTTGCGTTACCGCAAATATCGGGTTAGCATATCGAAATTGTAGCAACCTCGTACGATTCCTGGTAGTTTGTGGTACCTACGGCCGAAAAACAAAAAAAAACACGTAACATAGTAAAAATACCGTCCCGGAAAAGAGACAATAAGGAATTGGTTGCAAGCACGTTAGGCACGTGGGAGGCGGGCGGCGGCAGGCGCAGGGTGGGCGGCGGCAGACGGTCACGTGACCGCCACGTTGCGATGACGAAACTGACAGGAACACCCTGGGGTGCCGGAGTTTGCGAGCGGGGAAACGAAAAATAAACGCTTTTCATTCACTTGTTATATCAGGGGAATGCTTTATAGCTCTTTTTATTATCGTAGTATTTTTCTTAATATCTATTTTGGAAATAGTCAGTCAGTAGTAAAATGATTGATTTCACGTTTTTTATACTTTTTTTTTAACAATTGGTTTTCTAAAAATAGTTTTTTAATAATAACTGTTAATTTCAAAACAAATTTATATTGCTTAGATATAAAGAGGAATAAACTTCATATGTAAATGGATGACTGGGGACATCTACGAAAGTGTTGCAATATTCCCGCTGAAAGTTCAGCGACCCATAGGAATATTACCTATGCATAATGCCATACATTACTAATATTAAATGACGAAATTGTAGAAAAACACATTAAGCGAGATTTTATGGGCATTATGCCCATTATGTAAAAAGTATGTATAATATTATTATACTACATATAAAAATTTTCATGACAATAATTCAGGTAAAATATGACTTAGCGGAATAAACATACTTTGTGTGTATTGTACTGTCGTGTGAACTGTTATAAGTAACTGCAATTAGGTTCCGATTATTGTAATTTCTTTTACAATCCCAGAAAAATATAAGCAGCGTGTCTATTTATAAAGGAGTTCAAGAAAAAATACTTTATAGACTAGATATAGCCATTACTGGTAGTAATAAATAAAAAATTAAAAGGATAAGTATGTGTGAACAACCGCACGCCGCTTTGCACTTTGGTACTCTGTAGTCTTTAATTCAAGGGCACTTAGTATCGACACTTCAAAATAAGTGGCTAAATATGAAAATCTCAGGCATGAAAGAACCCCATCAGCTTGGAACGTAACGACATTTGGAGCAGCTGCTTAATTGGATCGTGCCGTCAACTGGCGTGATGTATAAATCATGGCCCTTCCCACTTGCTTCTTTATCTCCTTCCCTTCCAATTGTTATTTTATATCAATTAGAGCCAACACCACAATGAAGGTTTTATTTCGTCCACCGTAACTTGATCTTTAAGTGATTGTTAAAAATAAATTATAAATTAAAAATATGGAATAGTTTGTTACACTTCAAACGAAGAGAACGATAAATAATGTAATTTTATCAATCATAATAGAACTTAAGTCCTAATAAGTGTTTATAGGAAATTCATATTATTAAGTATTCGGAGGATTTGATGAGCACCTTTTTTGCACAAATATATAAAAATAAAGTTAAAGTTAAATAGTAATAGTAGATTTAAATGCAACCCCAGCCATGTTTTGGTTTAATTAAATCCCCCCAACGTTTGAAATCGTCGACAGACAAATATTTGCAGTCTTTGTGTAAATAATATAGAATGGCACCCCATCGTGAATATATTTATTGGCACTAGATTGTGACAGAATTGAATGATACGCGTCCCCCTTGAAACACATCGCATTCAAATGAAACACACTTCCTCAATACTTCCTATTTATGTTTTATCAAAGCGTTGTAGTTTACTATTATTTTTTATGGGTAACATCTTTAGGGACTAAAGTAAAGTAACATACAAGCATTAAACGTTAAATGAAAAGAAAATTATGATGCTGCAGCAGGTGTAATATAATTTCATTTGTGTGATGTCCTCCTAATGTCTTTATTTTATTTCGTTAAAAATGATTGGCTAATAACATAAACATATTTACAAAATTATAGTTAATAAAAAAAAATTAAAAATGTTATATATATGTTGTTATGTTATGTTTTCCTTATTTGTGACGAAAATACGAGTATTATATTTTTGTCGTTCTTTAGCGATGTCAAACCTCGCACTCGTGAACCTGACTTCACTTTCGATGCGCTATATCGCGGTTCACTTGACAAAATCATCACACTTCACTGACGCAGAAGCGACTCACTGGGTGTGTGATTTGTAAATTTTACGGCATTGCTCTGCCATCAATTTTAATAAATATTTTTAAATTTTGCAATGTAAATATACATATAATGACGACTTATGCCTAATAATGGAAAAATGTTGGTACAAAAAATTACGCTATTACTTACTACATACGAGTACATTAATATGAGTATGCTCCTATATCATTTTGTAGGCGCCTTTATAAAGTTAATCTTTTTCATTATCCTAATAAGACATTTTAAAATAATTATTTAATTTTTATTTTCTTTATGAAAAGAACGCTATCAACTTTTACACGACCCGTAATTTATCATCCATGTTTAGTTAAAACTTTTTGTCGTTTCTCTTCAGAGTTAGGATTTACCTATTCTTTAACACAAACACTGTCACCGTCACGAAATCGACATTTGGCGCGATAGGTATGGATTCCGCATTGGATTATTTTATCTATTGTATCCCAGATGTCACGCTCAACCTGTCCGAAGAGCGAAATGTTCCTGAATAGAGCGGCACAGTGGACAATAGATGTTCGGGGTGGTTGGACGTTTGACGCTTAACGATTAACGCGACGGAACAATATGGATGTCGCTTTGATCCCCACACATCAGGGCGAACACCCTTCGTCAATTACCCGAATACGCAAGTTGTCTAATGGCACGTTTTACGCTACACGTAACCGAATCGTATGAATTTTAGGACCACATATTACAGGGCTGTCAGCTCAAAGAATTAATCAGATAGTACTTTTTCATTATTAAATTGAAAAAATCTTCAATGACCTTAAATATTAAAAAATATTTATAGAATCGTTCTTAGTGATATGACTATAACTATTTTCATACGCTATCGCACTATTCAACAGTACATGCCTTTTGGTATTATAATTTCGTTACTTAACTAAAAAGCCGTTAATTTAAAAAATGTGTTAACTATATTATTTTGAGCACTAACTTTTTATACAATAAAATTTGTAGTTACACTTAAACGTGATAACCCTTGCTAATGTACGGATTCCTGACCTATCCCACGGCGTGTTAATCACTGTGCAGAGGGATTGCAGTATTTGCCGGCGGATTACGGTCTCATTCGGGGAAAACCACGCTCCGGATGTTACAAGCTATTTCGTTGCTGTTCAATTTGTCCCTCTTTCCTCTGGGAGATTAGTATTAAGCTTTGGGATTTTACATTGAGCAACTCTAATAATGTCTAATATTTAAATATACAAATAAAAAGTTATTTATAAAATATAAATGAAAAAGTTTGTTCTATTTATTGAAGATATAAAATACAACAGTGTAGGCAGTGGAAACGTGAATAATAATATATCTATTTTGATTTTATTATCTTTTTAACACCTTTCTACTAATTTCCTATTTTGTATAAATTCTTATTATTAATAAAAATAGAATATAAGTAGAAACATATTTTTTTTATATATATACGTGATAATTAAAAGTAAACTTCGGTATAGTGGACGAAATCTTTATTGATACTATTATAAAAATACATTTTTGAAAATAATAAAACATATTACTGTTAACGCCATGTAATACTCGTAAGTAGACGTGAACTTAAAAGCAAAAAGGTGCAGCCGGTATCGTCGTTAAAATGAAGTTTCTAAGTGAATTGCAGTTCAAGTAGATTGCACCGACACACACTGCCGCTACACTTTGTTTACCATCCATTATTGCCTATCCTGTTGACATCGTCTACATACCTACCACATAGATTCATAAAAACATGTCTTATTTAAAAAGTATATATCGTAAATAATCTACAAAAGAACGACGGCGCGGGTGCTACGGACACGGAGAGAAGAAAAGCTTTTGTGATTTACAATTTAAATAAACCCTAAATCAAAAGTACAGTATTGAATATGCGTATTCTTTAGAGTTTATTAATGGAAGCTAATATTGTTTGTTAGAATGACGAGTTTCGTGAATATTTACCTTGTAAAGTGTAGGCAGTGCGCTGCGGCTGCATGCCCGGAGCCACGCTCACGCCGGCTCGCGACGTGTTGTGCAGCGATAGCGCGCCTAGCAGATCTAGCTCGGTGGCTGAAACAATTCGTTATTTGATTATATCATAGAGAATATAGATTAAAACCAAGACAGTTGGGTAAGAAAGGGGGTAGCTTATTTCCCTAAGATATTTCTTCCAGCAGATTTACTACGTACGTGTTTCATGTTAATTGTTATTACCTACTTATTTAATTTGGTACCACTGGTATAATTTCGGTTTCATTCCGGTGGGTCCAGGTTAGATTCTTGCACCTACCCCTATATTTTTAAAATGATGTGTGTATTATATGTACATTATTACTTGCTCATCGGTGAAACAAAGCACAGTAACTAAATCTGCATGCCTAACAGTTTTCTTCAAAGTTTTCGAAAGGCATGTAAATTCTAATAACACGGACTTAACCAGCGTGATGGGCTATGGCCTAAACCATTTTCATATTTATGAGGAGATCAGCAGTGGGACAGTGATGTGTTTATGATGATATAATATAGTGAAAACATCAATGTAACGATTACTGTTTCGTTAATCGAATGAATATTTACGAACCTATAAAAGATTTGGCCTACATCCGAGTAATCAATATGTACGGAGGCGGACTCCGAAAAATGGAGAACAAACACAGCCTCGACTATCGATCCGAAGAAACAGCCGTGGTAGGTACGAGCTGTAGTAATTCAGTGTATGTTGTACCCACCGCGATGTTTAGAAAGATATTCTTTAAAAACTGCTGTTTATAGGCACTGTCAAGTCGCAATTCTCATGGTCACGTTACCACATATCCAAGCTCACTATCATCAGTTACTAAATGAGCAAGTTAATGAAAGTTCTGGTTGAATTCAGTCAACTTTTTAACGTGTATATTGTGTGCAGACATACATTTGTAAGAGAAAATTTTCACAATACGAACAGAGTGTCATCTATCATGAGTGCGAGTAACTCGGTCACGTAGCTAGCTACAGCGTAGCGCCGTAGCGAGCATAATGCTACGACATAATAGACAATATACCTACTAGCTTAAAGTAGATAGAGCATTGTACAATGCCTGTCAATTACAATGGATGATTAAAAAATTTGAATTTTACAAGTAACATTTTATTTTTTGGTTGTCTCACTTTAAAACATAGTAGAATGTTGTTACATAACAGTAAGCGTTCTTATGCCTTTCGTAAATTACGCGAATATAATGAACATGACAAATTTTAACAATAATAAAATCATTACACGACGAATGCTAGTTATGATACTATATTCTTCAACACGTTTTAGTCTCTCTGAGACCTTACAATGATGATAATTTTATCTTAAGTATAATAATTCACTTAAGTAGTTTTTCCAAATTATTCAAGCAAACTTTTTAACCTGCATCGTAAATTATTTTATGACGCTAAGTGTCTCAATGAAAATCGTTGTATATATATTATTTTCAAAAATTCAGTTTTCTGATTCTGCAATAATACAGAAAAAGTATAAATCCACACCACATCCTCTAAGTTGTTATAACTAATACTTGAGGCCGTATGTGAAAGCTCTATAGCCCGTAACTACAAAACGTATGGGTTTTGTATAACCTGAGATAATACCGGCATTACGTAATAGACGTCGGTTCGGAAAAAGAACCGCTTGCCGGACATGCACTCTAGTTGCGAATTCATATTTGAAAAAAAAAGAAAACATATGTAGTTCATTCACAAAAACATTGCAATATAAACTCCAATCTCATTGACAAACACTAGAAGAACATAGAGTTAATCAAGATTCGTCTTGTACTTTTGAAGCTTATAAATAAAAGATGAGTGTAGTGTGCTCGTGGAGCCGTACAGCTTCAGAGTGCGCAGCCGAGAGGAGGTTCCCATGAGCCCTCGCGCTCTCAATTCTAACTTGAATTAAAAAGCGTCACATCTTTCGCCAAGTGCTCTCGTTTATATGTGAAAAAAGCTCCAATTTGCGTTGCTTCTCACACCAGTGAAGTAGATACTAGGGTTGGCAACAGTTTTATTTTTTTATGCACTCTATCATATAAGTAACTAAGTTTAATAAAGTAAAGTAACTGTTGAAACTTGAATTTTAAGGAAAAAGTGTAATATTGACAAATAAATGAGAATTTCAGTTTATTTCCATTTAGCAAATAATCCTCGGACACTATTTATCGAAATGATCGTCATAAAGAGATTTATTACAGTATTTATTAGCTAGTCTTCTTAGAGACAGCCCTGGTGGCGCGGCAGGCGAGGCGCCTCCCGACGCCGGCACGTCTGCCACCCTCCATCGGCACATCCACTAACTGATACGAAGTGATGTTCTAGATTACCTCGTAAACGGCCACTGTTCCCTCAGTCTCTTGTTGCCAATGGCATTGTATATTGTGCGGCCATTTCGTCTCGCAGAAGTTAAATAAAAGGCGTGGCCTGGCGAGACAAAAATTGCCTTATGCGAATACCAGTCAGCACGATTATAATTATTAGAAATCAAGACAGAATTCAGTACTAAAACAGAGGGAATACTTTGGCTTGCATTGGTTTGACATGACTAGATTGTCGCATAGACGATTTATTCCGGTCCTATCCCCAAAACTGATCCACTTCCATTTAATATTATTTTTATTTCCGGTCTGACAGATACGAAGGAATTACAGTAGGTACGTACCTATTTAAGAATATTGAACGCATAAAGAAAGTCTCGTCACTTTGGCTTAGTGTTTATTGAAGGAAAATCAGAAAGCTAAATTTAAATTAAATTGTAATACCTATATTATAATTATACCCATCAAACGCTACAAGTCACTCAACTTTATAGATTAAGTAATGCGATTAGGCGGAATAAATAAACTAATAAATAATGCTTTTATTTCATACTTATCGTAACAGATATCTATCCTTAACTGCTTATAAGAAACATGGCCTTTATAATTTTATTGATGTTCGAATTTCGTTTTTGTGTGACTTCGAGTTTCGCTGACATCAACAAGTTTAAAGACTGAAGTCTTGCAATAAAATAGCTCTTAGTTACAGATATACGTAATGGTTTTCAGAACAAAGTTGCATGAATGCAATTTTATTGCCCGGAAGACCGTAGAAACGGCGGCGCGCATTAGTCTGATAGCACGATAAAACCACTATCGGAGGGTTGGCCACTGAGAACGTAGTTTACCAATTAAACGTTCAGTAATGGTCGGTGGTACTAATAAGCTCTTTCAAAAATTATTTTTGCTTTTCGTACCTAACTATAACTTAGTATTGTTCTCGTACTATTTTTTAGTTATAATATATTTACCAATCTAATAAAATGTATTCCTAAACCGAATAATGATTATAGTTAAAAATCAAAATTGAATTAAAATTCTTAAATCATAATAAATGTTGCATCGTAAAAATTACGCTAGCCAAAAAAAAGTTTTAAAGCTTTTGTCTACCGGTATACCTAAGCTTTTATGCAAGGGTACTTCAACAAAAAAAGTTTCATTCCACTAAATTTAATTTAATTATAATATTATTATAACTAAAATTGTAAAATTAGTCAACGTCGTGATTTTGTAGGCAATTACCGCTAATGTTACCCCAAGAGCAATTTATCAAAAAGTTTCAACGAGTAGGTATATTCGTTAGAGGGCCGTCAGTTACACGGGTAATTTATGAAAGTCTACATATCACAATATAATGTTGGACCCAACATTTCATTGGTCATCGTGAGGATACACAAAATATTTAAAGAGCGGAAAATGTTTGATTCATTTGTAATTTTCAAGCATTATTTTTAGTAAATTAATAAATTGGCTTTATAATAATAACCTGTAGTCATTTTAAATTCTCGAGGCATTAAAGTCTAGTAAAATCAGCATATACCTACCCGTATTATATATTATATATATCATTTAATGTATTTAATATATATGTATGTATATAAATATAAATTTATCCCCACATGCGCCAGTTAGTACTAGTAGGCAACCGGTGTATTCAACAACTTTCTGTTTACTTTAGAATATATTTCATTTTCTTATCACACTCGACAAGGTATCAAGAGTACTTTAGAGATTAAGATAAAAAATAATTCCTTTAAGACAGACACTGCATTTCAATTATGTAGCAAAATCGACATTTGTATAAAAACTTTATTTGAACATTGAATACCTAACTTTTTAAAAAACTTCAGCTCTATCGTTTTAGCCATACAGCCTACTACTAGTAGTACGGGGATTACGAACTAATAGTAGTGGAGTATTAGTAATGGGTTCTTATGTCACCCTCCGTCTTATGTCACCATTTAATATTTTTGAATGGTTCTAAAAGTACCGCCGTTTGCTTGTTCATTTGTATATGTCTGGTGTATAATAAAGAATATTTGTTTGTTTGTTAGCTTTGGCGATTACTCCATATCAATTACAGTAAAATTCTTTATAA
>DWAV01001952.1:0-12163 GCA_018231305.1 Noctuana lactifera | reverse complement strand
AATAATAGGTGGCTCATTTCCTTCTCACTTTCTGTCACGTACATTTTGCAACATTAGGCAGTAGTATTATCAAACTTATTTTCATTTACTTTTGTTGGTATGTCTGACTGCTATCCAGAAGATACTAAAGTAGTTATTTAAGATTACAATCAACATACAAAATATTAACTAATAAAAATATCGTGAGATGCTGAATTAAGACATAAGATAAAACGAAGTCGGTTAGAGAGAACAGTTAAATCTTCAAACACGTTAATGATAGGTACAAAAATTTATTTTTCTGTATTGTTACGTCTTTATAAATCCCAAAATGAATATAAAACATTTCTACTTTAAGAGATATTTTTCTGAACATGACATGTGATCTTAAAATGTAGCTAATTAATTGTGGCGTCATGTATATTGACTAATTGTTCTACAATTTTCAAATGACGATCATTCAAAAGACAGTCTCTATTATTGCAGTTGCAAGTGCACCTACATCTTTCGATGACATTAATTTTCTTCATAATGTAGTGTTACGTGACGTGGAGTACATTCCAGCTAGGGTTGACAAGAAGCCGAAGTTTCCGTAAACTTTAGCAATAAGGCCCATATTATTACGCCAATTCCCTTCATTTATTTATGGATATAATATAAAATGAAGTAATATAAAATGACATGAATGAAATGAAACACGGGGTACGTGTTTTTTGGTAGTAAATCTGTGTTAGCGACAGTTGTATAATCATTTAATTCTAATTATTTTTCTGCACTTGAACTGATTAAATTCCAAGAAAGGTAAGTCGGTTGAGTATGTCCAATTTTTTTAGTAATTTGTCCCGGAATCTATGCCTGTAGATTTAGCAACCCTAATTCCAGCTGAGTACTGTTGGCCGAGACGACAGCGACAGGCGTGTGGCGTGTCGTTGAACTGTCCTGTGGCGAATCGCTCTGCTTCCGCCAGCACCCGGTAAATAAAATCAATTAGTGGTCCGACCCGACACCGTTACTGATCCACGACTGGACATTATGAGAACGAACAACACATTTCAAATCTATCTTACCTTTCAAACGAACATCTCGACAAACGGGACAGAGGTTTGATATGACATGTGGGTAGAGTCCTTTATGCCGAGCACTCGGATCACAAGCTTGGATCTAGGAATTTATTAAGTTAAAATAGTTTTGTAAACATTTTGTAACTTAAAACATAATATTATGATTTTCTAGTGTTCAGGCAAGCACCCATTATTCATTTAAGAGTTATTGTTATAGCCATACCGAGCATATGATTCAGCAGGCCTCTATAAATAAAGGTATGGAACGTGTGTTAATTCTAAAGGACGATACTTAATAGAGTCGGCCACGTCATGTTATTGGCACCACGTCGGTGGCACCGGATAAGCAGTGCAACCGGCCGATTGTCTCGCGACTATCGTAAATAACTCGCCCTGTGTCCGGTGTCCGCCAAGAATACAGAGTTGCCGTCAGCGACTGGCGAATCCGGCGACAACGGATACTAACGTACAGACCTTCTTGATCTCGTCCCTCATTTAGAAGCGTTAACATCGTCAAACAAAGACAGATAACACTCAGACGCCTATATTACGTCGAAAACTCGTAGTTAAGTATACTCTCTCCGGCACTCGCAGGAAACAGCCTCCGCGCTCGGCATACGGATGAGCGCGACGTGTGCCGCAGCCCTCACACTTATCTAACCGTCCGACCGAGTCGATATCTATCGCCCCGGTCCAATAATATTATCTTGATTCGTTATTTATTTGCATGCAAAAAACGGTCGATGCAATTTGATCAATTTAACGAGTTCTCGATTGCAGGACTGTAACTGCCTGGCGGCTATTAATTCCATCCGAGGTGGAAACAATGGACACGTGATATAAATAGCTGGAATAAATATAATATCGCAGTTTTTGTTTGGTCTATTTTATTGGGCGAACGTTATGCGAGGGGTGCATAGAGGGCGAGAGGGCGGGAAGGAATCGTGCGAGGCCGAGCTATGGCTGAGCTCCGATAGCATCGCTGCGCGGCGCGGTCTATAAATAGATGGGCAGGCGGACCCTTGAACCAGCCTCGGTCGTCACCACAAGCCTCAAAGGGCTACAACTGTATATTTTTCTTAATGTTTATCTAATCCCTGCGTTGGAATCTAGTAGAAATTTACATAATAGTAAGCAACTTGTAAACTTCGGTAGGTTGATAGGAAAACAAGTTGTAAGTAAGTTTTACTTAGCTGCGTCGTATTCTATGGTTATCTACTCGGTAAGTATTAAATAGGATAAAATAAAAATTACATTTCACTGAGCCATTATAGATTCAAAATGATACCTAATCATAACGTGTATAACCTTTATGTATGTCTGAACGTTTCTATATCGCATATCTACTGTAGTAAACGACCGATTTGATTACTACGCTTTACATAATAAAATGATTGTAACTAGTAAATTTAATTTGCCATTTTTTTACTTTCCGGAATGCTTAAACCTTTTTTCCATTTTTTTTTACTTTATTTTGGTTTTCTACTAAAGCTTTCAAAGCTGCTTTTGTGTAGCTAATGTCAATGTGAAACGAGCAGAAGAGCTTTTAATTAGAGCAGTTGGCAGCCCTGTTCATAGCTCTGGTACCGCAACAATCCTCCATAAAACACAGCGGACGTGGTGCAGCTTCTCGGTTGTTCGCTTTCGTTCGCGCATGCAGCCGACGCTTATTTTTTTCCCTGATTAGAGTAAAAGATGCGCAACCGGTCGGTGAGCGAAGGCCGCGGCCAGGGACGAACGCGCGACTCCTGCCCGTGTCGAGGACCTATGCCGCGCCGCCGCGCCGCCCTGCTGTCGCTCTACCCGCGGGCCCGCTAATGATGTCCCTTCGCTGAACCGCTCCTAATTGGACGAACGCAATACCACTTTGTCACCGCGAAAAAAAAACAAAAACAATGTCATAAGTAGGTACCGTTAATAACCTCAACTCAACGCCGCTCCCGTAAATAAGGTAAATTATCAATTTAGATTAAATTACGCCGCTAATAATTCCTCGTACGCAGGACTTTCTTTCTTATTTTTGTCTTATCGAGATCTTCGAAGTGTGAATGTAAAACGAAACGGTTCTTAGTAAAAGTCTCTGCAATTTGCTTTTTGTTTTTCCATCGCAGTTCTTATAATAATATCAGGATGCTGTGCCATTTCTCGAGAATTTATCAGTGAGAAGATTTCCTGTTTCCCATAAAGTAGTTATTTCATTTCTTCCATAATATAGCGTTCGATATTAAGGTACTACCCACGCTACTTTCAACCAAACACTTCACATAATACACCACGACGATGGACGACGATGGTTTTAATTTTAATTTCTTAATTATATAAGTAGTCTGTTTATGAAATTACTAAAACTACTTAATTAGAACTATACAATTTTCTTTTACGAGTAATAATAGGCCTCGAGCCTACACCTACATTATTGTACGTTACTATTTATAGATACATAACAATTTAAACAACTAAATGAGTGGAATGGTAGTACAGCAAAAACAAATAAAAGAATAAATCGTGTAAGAGATTACGCGACAATTTTCTTGGACATATCGATGTTAGCTGGTGTAATTACAAGGAGATAACAGTTATCCCTGATGGGTGCTTACTTTGTCCGTTACGTATCTTACGATTATCTCCCTATGCTGGATGCAGGCACTGTATACCTACCGAATGCGATTATGTCGGAAACACGTACACAACAAGAATTACCCTCTAATAACGGCGGGGCTCTAGTGAATTGTCGTAGATTGCAGACGCACTGAAGTTATATAGCTGTAAATAATGACACAATCGGGATATTATTCTTTCATAATCGAAACAGGGAGTACCAGTAACTAAACTGTACTTTTCTTACCTATATAATATGACGTGAAATAAGTCATTAATCATTAGGTACAGGAAAAAAGTCAATGCTATTCAATTGCCGTCTTTAAGATAATCTCCCTTGTAGGTTTAACTTTTGTAATCGCTACTATGTTATACTAAAACTGGCTGACCAAGATCAAGTCAGTATTACATTTATAGTGATTTAGATAGTAAAATATGTCCACATTGGGCTACGAAGCGAATACAAAGTTCGTACAATGAATATTGCTGTTAAAACTGTTTATTAATACAAAAGCTGGCTAATAAATTAAGTCAATAATCTGATCGGTTTATAGGTAAGATAATGATAACCAACCCTCAATCATGAGATGAGTCGCGTCTATGAACATGTCACCGCAGATTATCGCCGATGAGCGGTCATTCAGGAAGCTCGCTGGCGATCTCGGATAACGCATGCTGACGTGATGCGTGTGTGTATGTGTTGTTCATAGCTATCAGTGCGGTTTAGCTAATTGAGCTAGCGGGGCTGAATGCACCTAGATAATATTATCATATATCTATCTTATCATATTATCATGATATCTATAACATTATAATAATATCATAGATATTACATATCATAGGTTCATTTGAGGCTTAATACATTTTTTTGTATTATTATTTTAAATAAAGTCAAGGTAAATAGGTTTTATTTAAGTGTAACATACCTATATCACGAACCCCGTATCTTCATATATAGGTAGGTATATAACTTTTGAATGGTGAGAAAACTTTTTCAACCTCCTCTCTACTGAACTGATTGGAGTGTAATTTTGCACACACATTAAGTTCCTGTGACAATACATGTTGGACAGTGGAACTCTTCAATCATCATCAGTCCCCCCGAGTTTGGGCTCATTTGGTTGCTTTTGACGAGTCCTGTGAATCTAAAAACTAAAAAAATAGGTAAAAAAACTTTTAAATTAAACGGTGATTGTCGAGTGGCGGTCGCTTGGTTATAAAAATGTTACAATTTGAATCTCATACATGTACCTAATAAATAACATGTATGTATATTGTTTCAGTCATCGGTGCGGACTGACTAACGAAGATCTGAATAGACGATGGAGCAAGCCGAGTCCCGTCCTCCATCCCTCTATTTACCATACAAAGGTAAAGTTATATTTGCACCATAAGTAAAAGAGATATGAATGCGACTTAGATACTTACGCCATGACAGTCGCAACTTACATCAAGAGGTCAAAATTTAAGGATAATAATTACGTTATTCATTTCTTTGTATGTATTTGGTTGATTTTCATTAATAAAAAGCTTAGCTAAGTACTCGTAGTTTAAAACTCTAATTACACTACTGAAAAGTTTATCTCACTCACGGTAGTTTTTGATTTTTCCATGTTGAGACTTACCTATCATCACATTCTGGGACACGTGTTTATACTCACAAAATATAAATCTTCACGACAATCGTCATCATCAACCACGAACTAGATGTTGTGAACCCATCACCGGAACTGAAGAACTAGGCTATCACTGCCTTGACATAAATAATATTATTTATTTCTACAGGGTTTAATTGAGTACTTGGTCCGTGTGTGGAAGAAACCACCCCTAGTGTACTGCGATTATCACGGCCACTCCAGGCAGAAGAATGTGTTCTTCTACGGTTGCGCTGGCGCTGAGAGCTGGTGCAGCAACGACCGACTCGTGCAGGACGAACCGGTCAAATATCTTGTGAGTTTAAAAAAAATTATAAAATATGAAATTATTTTTGTTTGAAACAATTGTGATTTTAATTGAATAAGAAATTCTATAATTTACTAAAAAAAACACTTGTGCTTACAAAATGTTTGTAGATGTTACCAGCGCTCATGCATCGCATATCCCCTGCATTCGCCCTGGGCTCGTGCTCCTTCCGAGTGGAGAGGGAGAGAGAGAGCACTGCCAGAGTGACTGTTTGGAGACACCTTGGGGTCACTCGCTCCTATACCATGGAAGCCTCGTTCTGCGGTTTTGATCGAGGACCTTTTAAGGTATGATATGACTGACAATATTTTTTATATACTTAAGTACAAAATTCCATTACCTACCTAATTAAATTACCTATTAAAAAGTGTCTAGTCGCGGAGTGAATTTTAAATCGATAATAGAATAATGATTTGCTTAGTTCATTCGAATTTCAAACAGCGAAGTGGCTATCGGAAATAATAAATAACACAAATAAACGATTATCTATAATTATTCAGAGTAGAAACACATCCTGTTTCACGTATATTCCAATTACGAATGATGGTATATCTCGAGATAAATGATAACGATACTTAGGACTTGACACGTAAGCTAATACGTCTAGCGGCGTCTGAGAATCTCCTTTTAGATCCTACGGATAAGTTTAGCAATAAATTTTCAATCTGACCAGCGCAAAGGCATTTCTACCTGTTGCTTTTTACGAATGTAGCGTAAGGAATAATTGTACTTTTAATAAATATGTCATGGTTTATCGCGATTAATCTGAATTTGATTTAATATTAATAATATTATTACGTTTTATTTTTAAAGGAAGTTTTTGTTATCTTGTCTTACTTCTCACAGTTGCTTCAGTGAACTCTATGGTTTAGTGATGCACTGTCTTCGCGTCAACACCTTAAAGGTAGTTATGGTAATTTTTTTACAGGGATTCCATCTCAATACGCAACATCTTCAGAATGTTGGCAGTGACTTCTGCGAGGCTTTGAACGGCCTTAACGATAACGCTGCCAACGTTGATATTCAGCTTACAAAAGACCTCAACGGGTAAGCTTTTTTTTCTTGTTTCCCTTTTATTACTGACTTAAACACGTTATAAGTAATTATGACATTGTTTCATTTATATCGAATATAAATAATAAAAATCTTACTTAAATTTCGTAAAACGCTTAGATAGGTAGGTAGTCAGGTACTCGTATATGTAGGTACCTATATTTAAAGTAGTTATCTACAAATTTACTATCTTGGATTCTTTGTGAAACATCACTTTGAACGTTAAAAAGCTTAACAAAACGCATCGTTTAAAGTCGTGTTTTTACATTGTATGTAATATAAACCAGCCTGTAAATCAGAAAGTAATGATAATTTTCACAAGCAAGCCTTAAACGAGCGCATTCACAATAGTTTATTATAGGCACTTATTTTAATATTTTAAGCTTGTACAAGACCTTTTCGTCCATGTCATAGGAGTCTTGTTCTATCGACAGAAATATCATTGAGATCCATTTGAAAGCCGCGGAAGACACGAGGCAAGTTATTGAATTTATTGATATTGCTTTTTGACGTGTTGAAGTGTGAAACGCATGTTTAAGTGGTACCTACTTATTATACAAGCATGTATTTGGTCTTTGTCTTAAGAAATTAACCCCTGTTCCTTATTACTTATTGAGTTTTATTCGATACTCTGATATCTACTAATTAGAACATATTAACAACTTATAATCGTGTCGTCTTATTAGCTTTATCGTTAGCTTAAAAATAAATACTTACCTACATAATACTTACTTAAAGATATCAACACTAATCTTTGCATATTGAAATGCCTTGCCCAGAATTTCCTAATTTGCCCATAACCTTTTTAAAGTTTTCTATTTACCTGCTTATTACCTAAATAGTACCATGTATTCAGTTATCACTTTTGGCTAATAGTTTATAAAGACACTGAATAAAAACACATTAAAGTATTTTAACAATCTGATCATTCTCATTATTAACAATGAACGGGAGAAAACAATAAATATTGTAAGTCAAATATTTATATAAGTATAAATATTTAATGTGTTAAGTATCGACTGGTTACCTACGAGTAGGTTTATATGTACCTATATGTATGAAACGGTCCAACGCAACCTTCAGTCAAAAATACATAAGTTAAAAAATAGGTAATTACAAATCCATTCTATGGACTAGACGAGGCCGTATAATGTCATCATTAAAATAAAGAAATTCAATTTCATTCTGTATTTATATTATTTATTTCTATTTGATGAAACCGTAAACCGCCCTAATCTAGACTAATTGATGGTGTATTTATCGCCTGTTCCCACGCCCCTATGTCATACCGCGGTCCGTGGCAAGACTGGCAAGTGTTAAACATAGGGATGATGCATCGCCTTGTACTATCGACGCCTTGATCGTCGTCAATTAAGACACAAATTGCCAATCAAGAGCAGGTTTGTCGATATCCAGCGCTGCATTAATCGCCGTTCAATTACTGTTACTGACATAAAGCTAAACTTATTTTATCTTTGTGTAGAAATATAACTTTATTGATCGCTTTGGTATGAAGTTTTTATTTTCTTAGATACCTAGGTACTTTACATCACATACTCGTATCTATATGTGGGTTTACGTCTGATGCAGAAATGGGCAGACTACTATGTCAATTTATATAAATAGTGTATTTAGTTTAATGTGAAACGAATCAAATTTTTTAATATTATTTATAGTTCTAAACAAGGTTCTTAAGGTACCTATATATTTTTTTAATTAAAAGTGAATGGTGTTCGCAGCCCTATTAGGTTACTGGCTAAAAGACCGTGTCTTAACTCCTATTATTTTTGGTTAACAGAGAAGTAGCAGTGGACAGTGAAGCAGGCTCGGGCTCGGACAGCGTCCTCAAGACGGATTCGGACGAAGACTTTGATTAATCTGAATAAACATAGCCTAAGAACATATTCTCAAACATAGAACCTTAGCTAAATTTCTAAAAAGTTGTTCGACTACCGATAAATTTTACTCTACTACATGCTACAAAGTATCGCAAATGCCTACCTTATCATTGTTATTTATTAATCATGTTTCGCGCCATTGGTTATTAGATACTAAGTTTATAATAAAAGAATGAACTTGAGTCCCATTTCTTACATGTGTCCAACATAGCTAATGTTACTATTATGAAAAAACATCAAGTAAATCGTTAAAGCATTCTCAATATAAATATTTTAAGCCCATTTGTCCCAACCACAGTACAGTAATTTGTTATTATGTGCACTAGTGTGTAGTCGGCTAGAATTTTTTTACGTTCCCGCCTATTTAACTGCGGTCAGTAAAACGTAGTTGTATAGGAAATTTATTGAGATCTTTATTATTTGTAACTGTAATTAGAAAAGAGATTGAAGAATTATTAATTTAAATATTTTTGTAATACATTATACTCGTTTCATTAAAAATGTCAGTACCTACCTAATTATCTCTAGATACTATTTAGTTTTTTTCTATTATTGCGTTTCATAGCAAAATGAAAACAAATTAATTATTGATTATATTTTGCTTGCGTCACTCGTGTATGAATTTTTTTTTTGTGTTTTGCGTCTGTGATTTAATATAATAATGGGTTGTTTTAGTTAAATGACATAAATTATTTTTATGTAGTTTGTGATCTCAGTAACAATAAATATTTTGAAATCGCTGTTCTTTTTACTTTCTGACTGCCCCTTTTTACAGTCCCTCTCTGATGTATTGATGCAGGTAAAAAAATTGTGAATCAACACAACATGTAATAGGAGATAAATAGCTTTCATCACCGTTTTATACCTTTTATATAGAGGGTAGGTACAAAATAATAATATCGGAGAAAGGGCAAATCAGAAATATTATCCTGTATAAATATCACTTATTAAATACCAACAATAATACGTACGTAAGCCCGCCCCCTCCCCTTTCGAGCTCCTTCCTAGTTCCCATTGTAGGTACGCCCATGAATATATTTCAGATAAAACTACAAATAAAACAAATTGATAAAACACTGTAAGAACTTTTATTTTAACTATCAATAAATAATATATTCTTATAATTTACATTGTATCACGCTTTGTTTATTTAAAACGAACAAGGGAACTATGGTCATTATTAATTATAATTCGATTTACATACAATTAGTGTGATGAGCATTTACAAGATATATTTAAGAGACAGTAAAGAATTAAGTAAAAAAATTAAAAATAATTTCTATTAAAACAATAGCAATGAACGAATATTTTCAAATAAAAAATAGCAAATAGCAAATTATTATAATAATAGAATAACTATCTATCTCTTACTCTTTGTACATACACTTAGTATGCAAAGCTTTGTTCATTTATTTGCAGTATGTAATACATACATACACACAATTATTATATATAATTATTGTATATTATTATATTATCTAATAATAAAAAAATGTAATAAACAAACACTGTAAAATATGTAAAAATGCGCATTCTAATAAAACTCCTTATAATTAATAGACAATATATTAACAGGATCATTTGGAACAAATAGGTAAATCTTGTCACCATCGCATATGGATGAGTAATATAAAAGACATATTTTGTCGAGACATCTATTAATCTCGACTGTTGCCACACAATATTGCCACGGAACGCATATACTTTACAAAGACACAAAAAATAATTAAGCAACAGTTGAATATGATTGATAAATGGTATAGATGACTTCCGTTAGGCGAGTCTGATAGCACCCTAGAATCTATCTGTTCTATTTTGTGACAAGTATAATTATATACATATATAAAATAATAATAATATTAACTATTTTAGTATGAAACAAATTGCAATGTGGTTCACTTTAGTTGTGTATAATATAATACAGACAGTATACGACATGTAACATAAGCTAATGTTGTTTATCTTAACATAACAATTAATATAAAAACAATCTATTACGACAAATTAATATATTAATCAAAATTTAAAAAAACTACGTGACACCAATACTGGACAAATTTTACTATCATCATTATTTGCCTATTGATAAATTATATTTAAAAATCAAATTATTAATATCAATTTAACACAAATAATATTAACTGGATCAGTAATTTTCATTTGTAAAAATGCTCTGAAAGACGGAAAATGATTGATACCGGCTCGAGTGAAATGGAAGTAAAAATATACAGAATTATTGCAAAGCATTAAGCGCGTCATATACGATAAAAATACAAATATATTTTTTCCCAAGATAAAATGTAACACTTAATACAAATAAATACACGCGCACAATACGTACGCACGATATGGTCATTTAATCGTAAAATTACAGACTTCACGTGTTCTTGTTACGGTACGCGGAATATAAAGAGACCGAAATGATTTCATTTATCAACGTACATTACGCGATAGATACCCAAGGTCTAATATTTTCTATAGACAATAATATCGCAACATGAAATATTGCATCTTCATTGTGTGTGACACGCTTTAATGATAAAAGTTTGATTGTATATACCATGATGTGATCACTGATTACGTAATAATACCATGTGTAAGGGAACACCATTATAAGTACTTAATTGAGCGTTAAAAAGAACGTTACTTTATTGGGAGTCAATCGCAAATTCATGACATTTATCGGAAACAATAATACATTTATAAGACCCGATGAAGATATACTATCATGGTCATCATAATTTTTATCTTTATTAATGCGAATAAGGACGTCTAATTTCCTGTTTGTTCAATAATTCACAGCACGAATAAAATGCATTTTATTTTTTGTGTTCTTACGCCTAGTTATAAATTAACTAATATTTTTTATTACCTACTTGATGTTATGCAGACAACAGTAATTGTCACATCGTTTATATATTTTACAAGATTACTTTGCCATCAGCATCAGTTTTATTTAAAACGTATTTATAAAAAATATTTTACTACAAATATCATTAAATACCTTCTGATGACGAAGTCCATCAAGTATATTATAATGTTTTTCTGTAAAACTTTGTTATTTCAAAGTGTTTACAGTTTCTAGTTTTCATTGGGTTAAAGTATTCAAGGTGCACTTGTCGCCCTTCAGCCTGATGATAATGACCTGACCGATGACCTCAAGAAGAAAGCGGATGACCGCTAAATTCAGAGGACTCAGGAGCGAACGGAGTGACTTCAACTAATAAACATGACGTGCCCAGCAGTGGATGTCCAAAGGCTGATGGATCGGTGAATTATCTTGATAATATGAATAGTTATTTTTCTGGAGTCGACCATGAACAGTTTAATGCACCAGAACAGTAATAGCACACGTTCATTACTGAACAAAATACCCTTTTGTATTCTCGTTCTCGAATCCACTAAAAACACTTCAAACATCAACATTTGACGCTTACAACTTTTAAATCTATCTGGTCAGTTGCTAATACTATTGACCATGTAAGGCCAATATGGTGAAAGTTGTTCTATTATATATTGTTAAAAGTTTATCACACATTACGCGTTCAGGGCTTGCTGAGAGCGCGGCAAGGTCATAGTGGAGGGTAGTCGGACCTTGGCGGTGCGATGTGT
>DWAV01001951.1:0-12165 GCA_018231305.1 Noctuana lactifera | reverse complement strand
AATAAAAATTTGTTGATGGTAAACGTAGGTAGAGTAAGTATTATCGACCAACATAATAGAGCTTTTTTATTTAAGGTAACCACACCTATTCTCAATAATTATAGTTGTGTTGTGTTAAGCTTGCATATTTAATTTAACTTGCTTTAAGTTGCTGGATAAATTTTGAATTATTTATGAGTGTCTACTGTAGATCGTATAGTAAAGTGTGGTGGCTTAATGTCATAGAGGAAATGACTTCTCATATTTGAGAGGGTACCCCTTGTCCAGCAGTGGGACAATTGAGGGGTGCTGCTAGCGCTAACCTACCTCCGTGCCCTCTTTTATCATCTATGGCTTTATAGATAAGGTAGGAGTAAGGAAGTGCCTGAAAATAATTATGAGGACGGTATAGAGTAACATAAGTGATGAAGCTTGGACCTAGAGTTTCAAGTAGAGCACGAACTTAGACATTTAAGTTACGTGCAACACTATTTGCAAAGCAAGAACCTCCTGATAGAGCCGATATCCAATTATTGCGTGAGAATTCTTCTACTTAGTTATTGAGAAATAAAGTATTTTCTTTCTTGCGTTTTTTATTTTTACTTTCATGAAACGTAGAGATGGAGTTTAACATTTTATGACTCTACAAACAATTATTTAATGCCAGGAATGTTCCAATATTGTGTTAGGTACATTATAAAGGTGATGTGGTAGTCAATGACTCTATCTCTTAACTGTAATACTTATCTACATGGTAGGTATCAACATTATAGGGATTTAAGTACCTAGGTAAATAATGAACGCACGTAATTACAGAAAATACATAGGTATACATATTTTACGAAAGAGCTTTGTTTTAAACCTACCTAGGTATTAAGACGTCATTGGAAACATTTCTACGTTTGTATAATTAAATTACGTAGGTACCAACTCAGTAAAGTGCCCATTAAAATATTAAGTTACATCGTTAAATTATTTTGCACGTTGTACGAAAACTCCAGGCAAGTTGACTTGAAGGTTAAAGACCTTAAGGTGGGCATCGCCGTGACCTTCATTTATAACAACAACAAGCTTTGAATGAGCTCCACTTGGCGGCTCTACTCACTACTGTCGCTATCAAGGAATACGGTAGAGTTTGCATGCTTGCTTTTGTTTTAAGTGCCGTTTTAAGATTGGCAATTGGAGGAATAAATAAAACTGAAAACATACGTTATTAAAAACCTTATTAAAAACATAAAAGTCAACGATATCATTTAAAAAAGTGTATTCATTAAGAATAATCGTTAAGAAACGTTTATTGTGTGAAAGAACATGTAGAAGGTAGAGTGCGGAAGGTGGTCGTGGCACTGGCGACAGTCGCGACGCTTCCGCGGCGGGATCTAGGCTCATATTGATTGCCGGTGACACTCTTATCAATACACCCCCGGCGCGGCCACTCCGCTCGGCACCCAAAAGAAACAGAAACGTTTCTTCGCGCGCTCGCAACGCAACGGAAAAAAGGGCGGAGACATCGCCACTGCGTCGCCGTCCAATAAGACGTCGCGCGCGGCTGCGGTCCGCCAATCGCGCGGCGGCGCCGGGGCGGGCGCGCGCACGCGGCCGCGCCCTCGGCCCGCTCCGGCTTTTTATTTATTGTTGCGCGATACACCGCGCGCGACGGGCGTGTGATGCGCGCATAGACAGACCGACGAGCATGGAGTCCGCCGTGGACTCAGCGTCGACCGCGAGCGAGGTGAGCGGGAGCTCCGGGGGCTCGCCGCGAGTGAAGGCGGCGTCGCCGGCGCGCGCGCTCAGCCCTCCGCAGCAGCTGCTGCCCCGGCTGCCACTGCCGCCGCCCGGCCTCGGCCTGCTGGGCTCGCTGCAGATGATGCACCACTCGCCGCTCGAGCTGATGGCGGCGGCGCACCACCACGGCCCGCCGCGCTACGGCAGCCCGCCGCCCATCTCCACCTCCGACCCCTCCGCCAACGAGTGCAAGCTGGTCGACTACCGCGGCCAGAAGGTGGCGGCCTTCATCATCCAGGGCGACACGATGCTCTGCTTGCCGCAGGCCTTCGAGCTTTTCCTCAAGCACCTGGTCGGAGGGTTGCATACTGTGTATACTAAATTAAAAAGACTGGACATAGTGCCGCTGGTGTGCAATGTGGAGCAGGTGCGCATCCTGCGCGGGCTGGGCGCCATCCAGCCGGGCGTCAACCGCTGCAAGCTGCTCTCGTGCAAGGACTTCGACGTGCTCTATCGGGACTGCACCACGGCAAGGTACGTTTCATCTGCCGACACTTGTTTGTTCATAGGTACCTGTGATGTGATGTTTAGTTTGAATCTAAATTTTCGTTAAAGTTAATGAAGTGATCGTTGTGTGATTTATAATTATTTTAGTGCCTTCTTATTTTTTTCATCATTTGAGTTGTCGTTTTTGTATTTTTTTTAACCGCATAGTTTTTATTGGATACTCTCATAATGTTAGTAAAAAAGGATTAGTGAATCATCTGTTTTACATTTACTAGTGACAAGAAACAGAGGTACAAAACTAGCCTGAATTAAGTATCCTACATGTAATACGTAGCTAGAGCTACTCGTAATTGAATGCAGTGTGGAGGATGTACCCTCCGCATTCACCAATTGTGCACCCACAATAGCGGAAAGACAGGCCCCGAGGCTGAGGCCGGCCGGGCGCCGGTCGACAGGCGTGGAGAGCCGAATCTCAAACGGGGAAGCGCGCGCCATTAATTTTTCACGTTTTAATACGCGCCAAATATTTCCACCGGGTTAAATATTAAAACGCACTTCGGCGACGGAAGGGTTAAATCTCTGTTAATTAGCGGCCGGGGTGTAAATATTTGAGTAGTAATTTTTACAAACGCTAAAGTTAGATTAAAAAATCTTGTTTTGTTGCGGGAACGCGCATCGGTCGCCCGGGTAGGCCTATATAGCGGTGCCTTTCTCGAATGCGATTTAAAAATGTAATGTCCGCGGCAACTGTGCGTTTGGGATTCATAAAGTTTAATTTTTTCGCTCGTATTGACGCTTTGTGTGGCTAATATTTAATGTTTATTAGTTAGCGGAAACGTTCGGCGCAACGCGGGTACCGACTGAGCCTGTACTGTGACTCACATTTATGTTCCATTTTATACTGTCATCGTGTCCATTTTCATTTAGCTTATTAAACAACATAGTCAGTATATTAATAACATTAAAATTTGGTTAGTTTTCGATAAATAGATTATGTTCGAATGAGTCTAAACCCGCACATTTCGGGCAACTGCCTGACTCTACAATTCTAGTTTGGCTTTTGTTCGTAATAAATCGTTTACCTAATTATTTTTGCTTCGAATATTTTATTATTGAGTTTAAGTTAATATTTTTATAGGTACCTACGTTTTGTAACCTTTTTTTTAATTTTAGAAATTTTTGCCAAAAATATGCATGCATTGCTTTTAACACATGCAAATCCTAGATTTTAACTAAAAAATTAGATGGGTTGCGGGATGGTTGCGGGGGTTGCGGTTAAGTAGGTACCTGCTTAACTTCTGCAAGTTTAAATATACATATAAGTAAAGCGATCTGTCTTCGAATGACAGGTTATAAAATACTTATAAAAAGCAATTAGTTGTAATAATAGTAGGTACCTAATGATTTATATTGATGAGCTATCCGTAGATAGATTAGCATAAATAGCTCCACCATGTTGGTTGTAGATAGGCAGGAATCTACTTATTTAGTTCACGCAACATTTAAACTTACCTAGATGTAGGTAGGTACCTATTACCTAGTTAGGTATTTACCAAATCATTAATTTTATTTTTCAGTTAAAATATAGATAGTTAAAAATATCCAATATTAGGTAACAATCACATATTAACTTATAATTATTATAAACGTTCAATAAAATGGGTTTAATTCTTTTAAAATAAAAAAAAAGCTTATTAACTTCGTTATGCCTAATAAATAGGTAGGTAGATAACTAGATACCTATCTACCATTATGAAAAAATATTAAAAACAAATAAATCGGTGTACCTATTTGGTATAAATTGGCGAATATTTCAAATAAATAAAGATAAGTAGAGTCGTGTAGAGTCGTATAGTTGATGATGAAGCGTCTCTTGGTGTTCACGCGTCGTTGCCTGCTCATCTTGCACCCTCTTTCGACTGCATCCGCCTAATTAGATCATTAGTAGACGGAATTCGATTAGGTTTTTCTTAAAGTAAGAGATTTTATGTGCTGAAAATAATGATAAATTCCTAGGCAGGTATATTATTATTACAAATGTTAATCTGCCTATAGATAGGTACCTACGTTGTTCCGTTAATTTGTTCACTATTAGGTACAAGAATACTATTAGGTAATAAAGTTTTTAGAAACTCTTAGATAAAATGTAAAAAACGAGTCATGTTAGTTAAATTTCGGTCAATGTCGATCTATGTTTGTTTAATGTTTTATATTTCGTGCCGTGTACCTACATAGGGTAAGTCTATCGTACGTGATTCTTGGATTCTTACGCACAAAAAAATCATACCTGCCAAATAAAAAAGAAATTCGAAAGAGAATCGCAATATTTGTGATGCTACAAAGATACTTAGTAACGCAACTGGAGATAAGATTAAAATATAAATGGAGTTCAATCTCCGTGCGGCCAAATCAAACTAATCTGTATTGACACGTTTCCACCATTACGATTCCAGTGGATCCATCCACTAAGAGATCCCGTTTACAAATAACGTGTTTTTTTTTTGTAAATCTGAGTGCGTGTGTGTGTGTGACCGCATTCGGTGTTATCTGCTAAGTTTTAGCCAGATAAATGTTTCTACGAATGTGGTCACAATTATAATGTGATAAATCCGTTAGTAATACTATGCATATCACTTAGATGCAATGTTATTGTGAATATACCCACCTAATTACCTATAATAATAAAAAGTTGGTACTTATAGTTGTAACAAATTGCCTTTAAGTAGGTAGGTGCATAGTTATCTATGTATAGCTAATATTTTTGTTATTATTTTCCTTGTAGAAGTATATGAAGCCAAGTGCAGAATTTTCTGTCAGGCAAAAATATAGTTACAATATTTTAGGACCTATGGGATTTTCGCGTACCTACACGTGACTAAACTTTAATGGGTACCTATTTAAGAGCATGGTGTTAGCTTATGAGTAGGTAGGTGTGTTAGAAAGTGTACATTTCGTAGCGTGTCTGTAAGTTAGACAGAATTGGCCCGCTGCGTATTTACACGGCAGGTAATTCCTCTTTTTGAATCCGTTAACTGTTCATTAGTTCGAGTTAGGGCGACGCGTCATATGGGTATAGCCGTGTGCTAGGAAACGCGATATTTTTAAGAACGCTTCGCCCGCATTACAAAACGTATATAATAATAGGTGGACGGTCCTTTTCACGCTTCAATAATTGCTCGACAGCAGATAAACGAGGCGAGATCGGGTTACCTTGGCGGAACACCCCGGTTCTGAGCTCTGAGTGTGACTGTCCTTACTTCAACAACTCTTTTTGTTCAGTATGTCGTTTGGCATGATTGGAATTTATTTGTCGATAATAAAACTATTTTGTTTATGTGAAAACAGAATAAGGATGCCTTATTTTGTAAAACTAGGCCATTTCGGTTGTTTGAGAATTTTAGTCTATCTCATATAGGTACCTACTCGTACCTATTAGGTTGTACGCTTTTGTTAGGAATTGGCTATGTTATTTTTGTTTGTAATTGCCGTACGTTTTGAATGTTTTTTTTGTGGTAGATAGATAACATAAAATTTTGAAATACCTATCTTTTGAAATACAAAAATAGATGTTCATGTATCCACCATCTTTTTCTATGGAGATTAGAACAAATAAAAAGAAAGTTAAATGTCTAAAATGTCCGTTCCATTATTCCAATGAAACGGAACATATTCCCTAATCAATAAATTCAAATAGTAGGGTTCCGTCCATTGTCTCTGTGACTAACAAAGAGCGAGATTCAATTACGGAGTTCATCAACACGACTTTTTATGGAATTTTCAGTTTTACGACACATTTTGATGGTCCGCCTTCAAACGGAGTGATATTTTGTAAATAAACAAAGCACTGAAATAACTGCCTCATTACCTTTGTAGAGCCGGTAGGTGTGACGGAACATCGGATACAATTTTTTGTAGTCAGTTACAAGCTTTTGAATTTGATGGAAGGATTTCGGTCATTTTGAAAGGATTTTAAACACCGCTTTCATAAAATGGTTCCGGTGCCTCACTCACCTCACGCATTTTGAACTAAATAATCTTTTATCTTTCATCCACCTAGATATTAGGTATATTGCTCTACTTCTTGCTGTGTTGATCATTTAATAACGATTCACTTATCAGCGTGTATGATGAATTTGTTCATTTTCAGTAGGTAAATATAACACAATACAAATAAAACGCGTAAACTTACACATAATTTGTTATGTTTTCATGGACATTTTACAATTTTACACTCTGCTGAGTGAATTACGAGATGAGTTATAGATACAGCGTTCAAAAAATTATGTTATACCTACGCACTTACAGTGATGTTGTTCGCACTCTGCGAAGAAACATGATTTTTTAAACTGTATGTGTGTGGCCAGCTAATTGCTTGTTGGTGTGATTAGGCGATCCGCTTGTTCCACCATCTGATTTTTACTACAAGGCCTAAGTAAGTGCTCTACATATATGGCCTGGCTCTACATTCGAACATAAAGTACCTAAATAGGATATTTTTGTATAAAATTTTTACAAATACTAAATGTAGTTATTGTAGATATTGACAGCTACCTACCTACTTAGTTTAATAAATAATAGTTTAACTCACTTACAGAAAACACTTAACAGACGAGATACTCATGCGAATATTTCAGAAATAGTCATGGAAATTATGTAATTTATATTTAAATTATTTTATATTTAAATGATAAACTAAAGCTTGAGAAGTAGGTACCTACATTTTCTTATTTTTCTTCTAAGTAAAGTGACAGTTGCAATATCACCGCTTATATACCTACATATATAATAGGCTATTACAGCTTGTAATGTTTAAAGCGGACTTGCTACGTAATCTGCGTTGTCCGCAGGGAAATTACAAAGATATGTGCAGTAGTTAGCAGATGTGCGGAACAATATCATGAACGATGGGCCCGAAGCAGTGGGAACGGACTGGCGACGCTCCAAGTGGTCGTATTCATTGAAATATTAAACCAAGACGCCGCAATGCGGTGTCTCAGACACATGCTGCCAAATAATTTCATTAGCGGCAGACACGTGATAACATCCTTATGGCATTGTTATTGATATGCGATATACCTAGCTACGATTTTTTGGACAGCGTGCTTTGGAATCCAGCGTATTGGGATAAAAGTTGTGCCGCGTTGAGTAGTAAATGCATAGGTACAAGAGTTGGGAAAAGTTAACGATTTCATTAAATAACCATTATTCTCTAATAAAACAGATGTATACATTTATTTTTTGATCTTGTTATTCGAATTCTTTCTTATTTAGGTAAATTGGAACTTTTAATAACTTTATAAGTAGTAAGGATTATAATATTAGGTAGATATATTTTAATATCGTAAAAAATATAATATATAAATACACTGGTTACACTTCGATAACGACACAAGAATTTATTACTATTCGATACAAAATTACGATAGCCATGCGTTATTTATTATGTGCAGAGTTGTTTTTTTAAGTTAATGAAAGCTGATTGTAACAGATTCAGCCAGGCATTTCAATTGCTCGATTATAACCACCACAATCCACCACATCTAAGAACTGCACCGCGCTGTGGTCAAGAAAAAACATTATTATTTATTTTACTTAACATAATGCCTGCAGTTAGCCTTTTTATACAATTAAAAAGTTAATCATATTATTAAGTATGGGAATGTATGAAATAATACGCTCAGAATTACTCTAACTTAGTATATTTCTTGCCAATTATATTGAGTAGAGTTTAATTTTTACAGTTAAATGATTTTGCAACAAGGCTAATTAGGAAATGTGATATACCTAGGTACTTAGAGTTTACTTGGATGTAATTTTGTACAGTAACAAAACTAAAATTGTGTAAGTGAATATTGAGAGCCGTCTCCAAAGGTATTTTGTTATTTTCACAGTTTATACAAAACCTTGATTAATTAAATTTTTGGATATGCCCCGAAGGCCGGCTGCTCGCCAGCTATCACTCCGCTCACTGCATGCTTCATAGTAATCAACAACGAGCAATGACGCCAACTTACTTTCTACATTTCCGCATAACCACTGTTGATTCATTTATGCAAATTCCGCTTAGACGTAGCTATCAATATTCTAAATAGTTTCTTCTATTTGTTCAATGTAAGCGACGAATATTCTATTAGTCCGTGGCATTTCAATAATTAAATGTAGAGCAGTTCTCTGTTTATTCAACGCACGTTTCAATTTATGTTTATAACGAATTTGTGTTCTTGTTACATTAACATATTAAAAATAATAGTAAAATTCTAAGTCAGAATAACATTAACAAATAGCAATCAGTCATTTGTCAGACACAAATAACTCAGTAGACAATGGTGCGACAAATAAACTGAAGTGGCTTAAGGAAACGCAATTTCCTCCGAGGCAGTAAAGCGACAAACTCTTCCACAATGGGAATATCATGGAGGCAATTTATTACAACTGATCAACAAGTAGCTGGGGAAATGCTCACTCCGGGGCCTCAGACGGAACGAAAAGAATGAGCGGCCGCCAGCCGTCGAGCAACGAACCCTCCGAATACAAACGAAGAATACGCAGTCGGAACGCACGCCAACATTCGTGCAATCCGAAAAACGAACGCACACAAATGACACGAGGGAATCCCTCCGGCTAGACGGAATTATCTCGGTCTCTATTTCCGTTTCGCGTACTATTGAAATTGCGTCCCGCTCCCGTCTCGGCCCCCGACGTCTGTTTCTCTCTTTCGCATTCGATTCATTCACGACTCTAGATTTGAATGGATTCGGTACAACGGGCTTCCTTCCTTCAACCCACAACCCTACAAGTGCACTTGGGGACTCGAGCGGGTAACGTTAGCATGTGTCGCGAGGTTTTCCTTCTAGGTCGTCGCCGAGCGTCGCGACGTCCTGCTTACAACAAGGTTATAGCCTATATGGCAAATAACTTGTATGAAAAAAGTGAACGACAGCTTAATAACGATCGCGATTAATTAAGTTCGCTTCCGTGCCAGTTATTGAATGGTTGATAGAAACTATCACATGGCGTGTAACGTAGTGCTCCGGTAGCCGTTGTAACGTCTTATAATTGCAGCTCACCATGTGTTGAGCTCTAATCATGTTTAATTATATCTGGAAGAAGGAGTCATTGCCGCTTATCATGAGATGAACTGTTACAGAAGTATAAACTGCGCGAGAAAATGATGGATTAAGCATTGTAACGTTTGTAACTATTTAAGAAAGTACGGTCCGCAAAAATACATTATGTGCATCATTAATGGACTGTTACCCTGATTTTTAATAACCATGCTCGTAACAAAAGAATAATTCACGGTATTTATTCAAAACATTTTAAAATTTGTGAAAACACAATGTGCCCGTGTTATATTTCTTCGATCGAGTAAAGTTTTAATTAGAAACAACGTGTTGCTCAGAAAAATCAACAGATGTTGTACACTAATTATTTTATGATTTAGGCAAGGTCAGTTATAATAGCATTCGCGAATCTAATTATAAAGAAATAATAAGTCGTCGAGGAAGTTTTATGTTTATTGAAATTGAACACTTCATAATTAGAAAATTACAATGTTAGTTTGAGTAAGAAAAGTTGATACCTAATAAAAAAAAAGTAGAAATAAAATTTCGCAACGAAAATGCCATTTATTTTCTTTAAAGATCTTAAGTTGTTGCTGTGAATTCAAAATAAGTTTTTGTTTTGTTTAACTTCTAAGAACTTAATTTTTAAAATTTTAGTACCTTAGCTTTTACGTGATACCGACGTTTCCGCATCTTATCAAAACGTTACAGTAAACGAACTCGTTAATACGGTAACACTTTAACTATACCTATTTAGGTATCTATACTGTTTATTTTTCTTATAATTTAAATAGGAAATATATGGAGCAGGCATATAATGTAGAGGTTTTATTATGAACATAAAGCGGTATTATTATTCCAACCGTACTCCTCTGCGGTTATTAATCCAATGCAGATTAGTATCAAGACAATAGAAGGCGGAAATGCAAGAGAATCAGTTTTTATGCAACTCGCTCTACTCACTATTGTGAGAATGAGACACACTTATCTGCTAATTGTAGTCTAAATTATAACCCACACCTATCTATCTACATTAATAAATATTCTCTCATCTTGATATGACAAACAAATTGTTGCTTATTCTCACTCACGTCGTCATGCAACAAGAAAATTTGCATTTTGCATCCTCATTACTCAGTATGCAACAAAACGGTGCATTGTGTGGTTATATTGTAATTTTTATAAAGCCACCATTATTTAATAAAAGACTTAAGACTTTACCTATACTAAGTCGTTAAAAATTCCATCAAAAACATTTGATATAAGTGCAATTTGTATAACAGTTGTAGCGAAACATTTAATTTATTACTACAGCGGAATAACAGCCGTGTATTTACCTAACGCAATTATGTAGAGCCGCAAGCTTTGAAGAAGCGTTAGTTCGTATCAGTTAGCCGGTATTTATAGGACGAGCTAGTATGTATTTGTTTCTAGCATCGCAGAGCAGTTAGCGCAAACTCGCAACTCTCGAACAACATCAAATGTTTACAACAAAGCAACGAAACGAGATAAGGGCTACTTAAACCTCCACTAAGGCTCGTTAAACTCTGATATACGGTTCGTAATAAAACTTAATAAAACATTCGCAACAATTTAAAAACGAATCGATAAAAACCACGTAGGTGAGTATCAAATGTACTCAGAAGGCTCCGAGTTTAAAGATAGTAAATTGCGTTTTATAACCTCCAATATGATTTTTGTTATTTATAATCACGGGTTAAATACAACATTGTTTCAAAGTCTACGAGCATTATTGCAACCGAATGTAAATATGATACGGACCTAATTATTTTAATCGTTTCTGTTTCTAGAAATTTTATGACTTCAGAGGTGCAAGCAAATTATTACTTGGACTATTAAGTCTGTTGCAGTAACACGGTAAAACTAGTTCCTAATGTAATTTTTCTAAGATACAGGTATTGTCAAACCTTTTTAAGAATCTACATAAGTAGTTAAATGAGAGATAAATTTTTGGTGACAACAATACAATTAGATTACTATATTTGTACGAGTAGAAGTTGAGGATAGAACAGTTTTATTGTTTAACATTATACGAGTAGCAATAAGCAATACCTAATAAGCAGGTAGGTACATTGTTATAATATTCGAGCCTTTGAGGTAATATACCTACTCTATAATTGTGCCAAAAATACATACTCAATTCCAGTTTTGGGATATGATTAGGTTACAATTTTGCGGGCAACATAGTTTTGAACCAGTTGTTTGGAATGGCTACAGACTGCAGGCTGTCAGAGCTCTCATTCCGATTAAAAGTAATTTACGGCGCGTATAAAATTATTTCATTTAAACGGCACAGCGGACACATTTAAAATAATCATCGTTACCATACTAAGGTTATACATTGTTTGCAGTTTTACGGCTTCTCGGATCGGAGATTAAGTGGTGGTCTATCAGTATTTTAGTTTGTTATTGGCGTTATATAAAAAGTTAGTATATTGCCCTGCTGGCGTATTATGAACTTTATAAAATCAGACAGTTATCGGGCAACCCAACCCATTCCTGTCGCTTTACCTACCCATAGAGAATGTATAACAATTACCAATACCTCTACATATTACTTACATCGATACAATTTTCAAATAAAACATCTGAGGAAATCTATAACGGACTACTTGTGACCACTTGCATTGTTTATTTTCAAAATATTGCTAGAATCAGTGCACAAGTTAATTGACACTCGTCGGTCAGTTTTGCGTTTAGTATGTACCGTGTCACGTGTCACACGCACCCGATGCCAGCAAGTATAAACTATCTAAATATCGATTGCGCGACCCACGAGTGGAAAATCGATAGTGGTCCAGATGCACAAAAATGGGGCAGAGGAATCGATTTGCCCCACATTTTGGCAGTCTAGCGGCCGCGCTCGCGA
>DWAV01001950.1:0-12166 GCA_018231305.1 Noctuana lactifera | reverse complement strand
AAGTAAATCCTTGCTAAGTAGGGAGGTAAATCAATACTGCCCTCATTAGAGAAGAGTCTTCTCTCTTAAAGAGGACACTCGTTTCGACGTCAATGGAACGGTTACAAGTTCCTTTTCGATTTAAGAGTTTTGTTACTATATAATGTTATTATATGAATCATAAACAGAAAATAAAATGTAAAAAAATAATGAGCTATATTTATTTGCTTACCGTATCCTTTATGATAGCATAAAAGAAATCTGAAATAATCGTACAAAAGGCGGATTTATTACAGTAAATTAGGTAGGCAATATCATAATAATATACCTAACTTACATTGTTAGCATTATCTAGTTTTTCAGCAATTCTTCTAACTCTATTTTCTACTGCCATAAAGTACAAATCCAGCAGCCGGTCAGCAGTTCTACTGCATAAAGGTCGAAGAAAAAGTATCAAATGCGTTTTGCAAAAGTGCAGTATAAAATTCACTTAGGTACTAGATACTCGTAACATTGGTAAAGTTTTTGCGTGTCAGTGATGCCAATGCGGCAATAGTTGGAAAACTTCCTGGAATATGGGTGCGAAATCAGAAACTTACTGGGTTCTGTAGTACCTACTCGTAATTAACGGGATATTGTTACCGATGTATGAGAAATTGTAAGTAATGTTAGAGTATCAGTAAGTAATAGAGGTCAACTATTATATTTTCGACTGATTTAAACAAGTTCAGTGACCTGTGTTGGCGACAAATAAAAAGATTTAAAAAAAGTGTGTCAGTTAGGGTATTTACGAAGGGTTACAAAAACAACAATACAAAAAATGATAAAATTATAATAATGCAAAATATTATTATATCAAAAGCCAGAAATGTCAATCGCAAAAACCCTAGACCCTAACTGACAGTGACACACTTTTTTTTAATCTTTTTATTTGTCGCCAACCACCTGTATATTTTACTTTTAAGTTTACAGAATAAATTTGTAGGAAGAAATTTTACGAACACTGTGATGAAACTAAAACGACGCACGTTCAAGACATGCGTTATATTATCCTGATGATGGTTTTCATGGACCAAAGAACGCTAAAAAGTGGTGCTTGTGTGGAATAACAGTATTGGATATGAGCCAGGAAACTGGATAGTGTCACTTGTGTTAGACAATATCTACCATCGGACACTCAATCGCTGAGTCGGAACATGTTTTACTGTTCAATATTGATATTAATATTTACAGGCACCAATATATAGACAATGTTTAATAAAAGGCCATGGTCAGAATTTTTGCTAAATAAATTCAATTTCATCGTTTTAGGTCAATGACTTAGCGCTTTATGACCGTACAATTGAATGTGCTAATTAAAAACGATATTACTTGGATAAAATGTGTATTTAAATTAGTGAAATTTCGCTAATGGGTTTCGGGTGATGAGTGATCGCTTATAAGCGATAAGACCGCCCACATATATGACATTTTTACTATGCTTTTATCGATGGAGCACTTTGTACTAATAAAGAGTATATTGTGTATGTGTGTCTTATAATAGGTTTTTTAAAATTCGATCATTCCAAATTCTTTCTGGAACTTTCTAGAATAATATCTATTGTGGGTATAAATAAGATGCACCAAGTATGTATTGCCATTAATAAGGCAATGGGTGATTTCACGTTACCTTCCGCAACAATAAAAACTTGGTTCAGGAAATCGAAAAAAGGCGACGATAATGGAAGACATACCTTACATCAGCAAGCCTACGAAAATAAAGAAAATACCACTAGCCATCCTAATATATTAACTGTTTGGATGCTCTTTGACTGAACATGATCGATAAACTCCGGGGCCAAAATATTCCACAAAGATTTCGTCTTCAACGTGAAGGACAGTCGTTAGCTGTAGAGTTCTTTTGTCTCAAGAGTGGAGCTGCTTGTTACTCCGCTGCGACGCCCGTGGCGCCTCTCTTTAGTAATTCATTACTTGTGTTACCTAGAAAGAGATTGCCTTTTGTGATTGCAACGCGTTTTGTATTCTTCACTCGTACGTTTGATGTAAAGTTTTAAATTGTTTAAAAAACGACAGCTATGACCATGGAACGAATTAGGTTAAAATTTAGTCAATTGTGACCAAAATTTATTATAGGTATATAGTTTAAAAATATAAATTTTCGCTGTAACATGAGCATACATCTAATTTTGACGACCCGTGTGGTGTAGTGGTTACCATGTTGGTTTTCTATTCGAAGGGTCCTGGGTTCGATTCCTGGTGTTCGTTCTCGGTCTGGATTTTTGTGTACTTGTCTTTGTGTATGTCCATGGCATCGACAACACAGGGAATCCTGGTGTGGGGCTGTGAGTGTGAAGCATTATTTATTAATTATTTATTTCAAACCAAAAACATACCATGTACAAATCGTGATGTGATGAGATTAACTTTAATAAAATATTAAGGCGGTTACCAGTCAATCGGCTGATCATTGGATACTGTGGTGAATATCACTGCTTAATCTATTTAAAAAAATTGTTTAATGGTTGCCAGTTTAATAGTTTGCCAAACTAAAATAAGTGAAGATCAAAATGTTTTATAACTAAACACGTACCACACAAACTATATATAGATACCTAACTATTTACGTTAGAAAAGCCGGCTTGGCGTTACTAACTTGTTATAAGTTTCAATTAATAGTTAAGATGGAAACTATTCTGACGAGCTCAAACATAACTTCCCGGAACATAAAATTATAATTTACTTCGTACAATTTTTGACGTAAATGAAGTTAAAAACAATGTAGTAGTTGCGGTTTATGAAGCAATTAACAGTTATCTCCTTGTGTCTATCTGGTTCGTAAAACCTTTTAGATTATTATTTTTTTATCGTTTATAAGTAGCGAGCAGTGCACTCATGTCCGACCTCAAATAGGAGAAGACTCCTTAAATAAGACTTTTTTCCTAATTGAGATTGAACCTGAGTATCCATGCTTACTGGTACTTAAGATTTAAAAAATCGAACCGCATTAAAAGGCATATAAAAAGCACTTCGTTATAGTATAAATATCTTAACGCATTGGTACGGGGTACAGCGTGGAAGCAATTTGGACACCTCTCTGCTACTAAACGTTATTTATGGTAAGCCGGCCACTCACCGGATTGCCCGCATACAGTTTCAAAGGATTCCGAGCACTTCGATAGAGTATTATAGAAAGAAATGCTTCGTGATATTTATAGAATTGATACAATCGTTAAAATTCCAAAAATCCTTATTAATAAACTAAGCTCTGCAACCAAGCACACGGACGATACTAATGATAATTTGTCTTAAAAATAACTTAATTGTAGCCTCTTTTGAACATGAGCAATACTGGAGGACTCACCAGTGTCGCCACCCGTTGAAATTTATACTTAGGTATATTATAGGCATTCATATTTTCAACCAACTTCAAAAAAAGAGTAGGTTCTCAATTCAACTGTACCTTTTTACCTCGTAACTTTGGACTGGGTCTTTGAAAGCTGGTGCTTTCTATTTGGTCCAGTTCTGATATTGGCATCCATGAGAAAACCATATAAGTCTTAAATTTGCATTAAATATGAGCGCGACAATTCTGACGTGGATTGTTTTCGTAACGCGTGTAATAAAATTATTTTTATTAATTAGGCACATTAATGTTTATGCTCGTCATCTGGAAGATAAAATCATTGATACAAAATAGGGAGGCCGCATCTGTGGATGGCCTGACTTACGTTTCATGACTTTATTGAGACCTCGTCTTGTTCGAAATATATAAAAACAAACCCGAAAACAGTATTTTTCGAGAGCCAGAGAAAATATTGGATTCGATCGAGTGGAGCGATGTCGGAGTATCGAACAGTAACAGGGAGAGGGCGGGGCGGCGTCGATGTAACCGAGATTGGCCATTTACACGATCACTTCAGTTTTTCACTACATAGTTACTCATTGATTTCCGCCAAATATTTTTTGGTTTTTAATTTTCAATTCGATTCATTCCAAAAATGAACTGGAGATGCTTTGTTTTGAGGAAAATGTTTGAAGTGGCAGGCAAATTTTGACTGTGACTATATTGTGTTGTATACTTACAAACATAAAGAATAAAGTACTTTGAACCAGTACCTACCTATACTGAAGCATGATTTTTGAAGCGTTATTGCGTGAGTTTGAGGTGGATATTGTATTGTTTGAGGTTTGAGGCATAAATTTTTTTTACTAATTGATTTATTTTAATTGTGTAGGTATGTATTTTTGCTCTCGGTTCACGTCATGACGTCAATGTGGAAAAATTGTAGCGTGATAGTGCTTCACGAGTTACTTTTTTAATTTTAACCAAACTAAATAAAATGTTCTCGTAAAACATTAAAACAAATATTCTAATTTAATAAGAAATAAAGAACTCTAAAATGACTTGGAATCTCTATGGAATGACAATGTGAATCACAAGTGGTCTCTATTATATTATTATTTCATTTCTATGTCCATTCAGAAAGCCAATTAGTAACGAACAAGACACAGAAAAGTGATAAAGCCTTGATAAATGGCGAATATAATCGTACTTGAATGACATTTAGATTAAAAGAACTTCAGGATAGCCCTTTGATTCGTTCCTTTGTTCTTGCAATGCTGCCTTTTGTAGATGAGTATTTAGCAATCAAGATAATAGAGCTTCTTCTTGGAAATCATTGTTCATTTTGAATCTTAATTATAAGATAGCTTGTTTAATTGTGTTGTATCAATGTCGGTTATTTATTTTCTATTAGATGTGATTTTTAATCAGAAAATGCATACATAAATAAATAACACACAATAATAGCACACATAACCCCATCTCCGCCAATCCACAATGGAGCAGCGTGGTAACGTAAGCTCCAAGCCTTCCCCGATTGTGGGTAGAGACCCGTGCCCAGCAGTGGGACATAAAAAGGGTTGAGTTCAAGGCAAGGCACATAACCCACCAGGTATTCCTATAGTGTGGGCGCCATGGATAAATACACAGTTTGGCTCTACCAAAAAGAGAGATTTCAGAAATTGTATTCTTGTAACACTTTTCATATCAGAAATGATATACTCAAGTGAGTAACATCTGCGATGAGCTTTCGATCAATCAGTTTGTAATCAGGAGAGTAAATGAGGTTATAGTGTGTGCTCTACGTTAATATGGATTTAGCCGCCTCCGAATCCGATATTACTTCCGGGGTTACATAATTATGTTTGTTGACTTACCTATATTTCTTATTGAATCTCTTAATATCTTTCGTGAATGAATTTATTGTTGATTGCAATTTTGCCAGTCCCGGTTGTTATCGACAGATAACATTCGTTAAACCTGCTAGGAGCGTCTTTGTGTGGATTTACAACATCCGTTAACCTGTATCTAAACTAATCCGCTTTGGAGTACTGTGGTGGAGCATGCCCCAGGCCTTCCTCAGTTGTGGGGAGAGACCTAGCATTGGCCTTAAAAGGTTATAAGCAAGGACTAAAACGTACCATATTTTGTTATTTATACCAGGTACAATTTAAAATAATTTTAAGTTGAAATATCATCAGGGTTAGGGTTTTATAATAATATGTGAAATTAAATTCACTTCACGCACACCTATCAGCTTAAACTAAACATTGATTTGGTAGCATCTGCGAGTCCTTTCGATCAATCGGGCGAGATTGTAATCAGGCGGGAGCTCACGGGGTCATAATGGCGTGTCATTACGTTAATACGTTTTAGGGAACTTGGGTTCGCAAATTATTTTGCCTCATACCCTAGTTGCTTTACTTTCTGGTTCTATATTTAATTCTTGTAAGTATTTAAAAAGGAGAAAATCTTATTGATTATTAAATAGTTATTAAGTATAAGACGTGTTATCTCTCAAGCTCAAGCTAAAGCTTTACTGCGTACCAAATGATAGAACTACATACACTATTTTGAGGGAGTATTGAGCGATTTTTTTTCGCTGAAGTTTTTCTTCCCGTCACTCATAGCCAAAAGGGTGCCTCAACAACGAAGTCACATTTATGAAATACTGTTTTGTGTGTGTATGGTACCTACAACCACAGGGTCCTAATAGGTATATTTGCGTGCGGTATGAGTTTCGGAACTCTTAAATGGCCACGAACGACACCCAAAACCATATTAAAATTTAATTTGTCCATATACGCGTAATGTTTTTAATATATGATTAAATTGAAAGCAGATTCATTAAATTAAGTAAATCAATTAATGAGTATCCTTCATTCCAGAGAGCGCACTCAGCCACCATGTTAATGAACCATACGAACGTATCTCTACGTAAGTAATTTATTATGTTAATATAATAACCTTTACACAGCGGCCACTCAGCTGTATGGACGGAAATGTTAAACGGATAAACACGTCACTAGCTTATCAGAGCTGCGTGCCTGCTTCATCCACGAAGAGCATTGTACACAGTATTTAAGTAAAATTGTGTACAATGCTATACTATACCTTAATTATTTAAAAAGATGTTAATTTATTTGCACTGTGAAAAATATTTTAATAGCCCGATAAGCACTATTATTGTGCAATTGTGATCTGTATCCCGAAATCAACAATCGACGCCCCAAACGGATTTAAAAAATAACTACTCAAGAGAGTACAGTATTCAATCATGGGAGATAACAGTCAGTTAGTGTCGGTTAAGGGAGTAGGGGTCCCCAGAGGAGATTAAAACGTTAATTAATAAATAGGGACAATGCTAATAATGGGCCACTATAACGTTAATTATACACAGGCCATTAATAGAGTGTTACCACAGACCAGTTAGCAACTGTTCAGAACAAATTGTTATTTTACAGGAGTTCTATTAGGGGTTCAATCGTCTGTAGCATACCTGTCTGTTGTTTGACGAGTCAGTATATTAGCGAGTAGTCGATAAATTGCACGCTCCGCGAATAACAAGCGTCCCGACCCAACGTCAGCCCTCACATAAATTAAATTTATAATCAACTCCCCTCCCCCCAAATGAAATTAAATTATACCTGCCACTGGTAACTTCGGGAAAACATTTACATTTCGCTCCTTGAAAAACGTATTTCATGAGCTCCATTTCACGGCATCAAAAGAGGGGAACTCACTTTGTCATTGCATTATGAAAGCGGCTTTAAGTCACTCTTCGGAGTCTTCGGTTTCAAGCGTATTTATATGGCGTACTTAATTAAACAGCTCGCCGCATTATTATGTTCATCCGCGAATAATTTAATCATTTATTCCTATTGTACTAAGGCATTATACTTGCAATCGTTGTTTGCTCAATACCACGCTCAGAGCTCAGTCGCATTTCAGAAGTAGTTTTGTTTGATAGCTTTGTTTATGTGTGACTTTTTGAATAGTTTTTCTGAATGTTAATTTTAATTTGAGTAAATAATGCGTGTACAAGGCGTGTTGGGTCTGTTTAACAGAATTAAATTCTGGTCTCCCATTCCTCTTGGTCCAGGTTCAAACCCCGCACGCCCCGCCTGGCAGAAATCATCGTAATAAAACGCCTAAAGAAGTGCCTTTTCATTTTTTGTATTTATTTACCTTTTTTATTGATTTCATTTTATACCTATACAATTAAAGTAACATTAAGATATTCCTACAAAAATTTTCTATTCAAATTGTCTGTCTAGATTAATTTGTACTCGTAAGTTTGATCTATATTCCTTTGTCAGATATTTACAAGGATTATTGTAAGCACAGATCTATTTAGAAGTTTTTGATGAAATCAGACACGGAAAATAATAAATAATTGACAAAGGCAGACTCTCGCTGTAACATTACAATATTTTAAAACCCCCGAGATGCTAAGGAATGAATAAGACTAGATAAAATCGTAATTTCCCTCGTGAGTTATGTGTGATTCCGTTGTTCACTGTTTTGCTTTATGTCAGTATTCTTGATATTTCATATTCCAATAATATGTTAATATCAGATACTTTTATCTCATAAAATATCTATTATGTCAAGACACGTGATATTTAATACACTGACTATAATTCTGTATACGGACATATCGTTTAGTTAGTGCACCCTACTCTTCTGTACATGTTTCGTCTCTGTTATATTTCTATCCTAAGTTTGTGTCGTAGAGTTTGCTGCTTAGCGATTGACCACCTTTTATATTACTCCTTTCAACCTATAAGCAAATTTCACATAATGATGTTCGTTTTTAGGTGACCTCAGATACAAGAAAAATTAATAGAGTTCGTTACATTGCAACATAATATGACAAACCTATTATATACCCAAATTTCAATTAAAACTAAATTAAAACTTTGTTAAAAAGGCTTTGATTACACCTAAGCGCAACATTCATAGTATATTAATTTTGATAATACTTAATGCTATAAGAAATAAGTGTAGGTAATGTAGATTACGTAGTATTTTACGTAGTACCTCCTATTAGTAGACTGTAAATATTCATTTTGTAAGGGTAACTTAAGTAAATCCAATAAAGAAGAATTTAATCTTGTCAAATTAAAACAACGCCCCCGATGTTCTTCAAAGTATTAAAAAAGTGAGCTCGCAAGAGGTAATAGAAAATGTTCCTAGGGCAGACTGCATACTGTAATAGCGTGATCTCGAGTCATCATACTCTTTTTTAAATATCAAAAGTTGAAATTTTTAATTAAAAGACTCTTTGCGTGCTTCGAAACGACTCCAATTAAAACTATGTCTTCGTTCGTTGAAGAGAACATAAAAGAGTCGAGAGGTCGGCAAAAACTCGGATAATTGCTCTACTTGTACTCTCTGTTTAATTACTGTGGCCTGTCAATTTGAATATGTAATTATTGAGCCGCTTAAACGGTGGACTGCGAAGGCCGTGAACGTGTATTGTTAAATATTCAGGACTAAAACTAAAAATTTTCAAGACAGTGGTTCAAAAATATGAATACTTTGTATCTTTGCTTCTTACGAATTTAAGCTAATAAGAATTTAAAGAAAAGTTGTCAAAAACCTAATACGTTTACCGTCCCTATGTTGAAGTGGAGCCATTATGTAGGTAATTTAAGATTTACAAGGCAACTTTTTAAGACATAATATTAGAGAATATATTTAAACGGTTTATACACAAACTTTTCTTATTAACAGTTTAGGGTCGGTTCGGTTTATAACATAATCGTTCTACCTAAGTATGTACATCTACCAATATATTTAACAAACTTTATGATTTCAAATCTTCGAACCTCATTTGCAATTTGTTACTTCACGATGAAGTTGATTGTCTCTAAACAAAGACGAGTGGGGTGTTCATTACGCGGCGACAAAGCGCAGCCAACTGTTACAACCTTCTGTGAGAAAGTCTCACCCAATCAATGTACAAGCTTTGTTTTTATCTTCTTGTCCTTCCTTTCTAGAAATAAACAGAGTTTTGTTATAATGTTAGAATGTTTTGTTCTTAGTAGGTAATTACCATAACGAAAACTCGCTGTCGTTTACCTTTAAAATGTGCCATATTTATAATAATACAATTTAGAGCGCTAACTCACTTATCTAATGATAATAATATGGTATTTTTGTCTTATTAAGTAATTATATTAAATGAAAAAGACAAATAATAAGAAGGAAATAATCAATTTTCTCTGTTGCTCAAATGTACGTCAGTTATAATTTTATGCATAAACTCAATGAGAATAAGTGCTTCTACGAAGATTTGAGCTTTTTAACGAGCGACATTTACTGTGAATTACACGGCTTCGTCCTCACCGTTTATTTAACATAAAGAAACTGGATTTAATTGTTTTAAACGATGTTCACTTTGTATTTCCTTGGTAGCTGCGAAACGTGATCGTCAATATAAATAATATCTTAAATATCTTTTAAAAATCTTACTAATAATGTCATCAACAAAATCTTTCTTTCTTCAGGTTAATTCGATGTTCACGAATAGCTAGATTTTCACACAACATTTTTTTGAGAGAGATATAGGTAACTATAATAATATAATAATATATAACGCAAGCTAAATAATCTACTAAGTTAAGCACTATATTTCATATTCTAATGATCTCCAAAAATAGCAAATAAATTTGGCAAAAGCAAATTCAAAATGTTCTTTCACCCCTTGGCCCTGCGTTGACAACAAACGATGTTGTCTTAAAGAAGTCTTGAAGTGGAGGAGACAAAGCAAGAATGGCCAAGAGTTGTTGAGACGAATGGCGTAGCCCAGACTTTGACGTAATAGTCAATGACAAACTATGTTACTTGTTTTGCACCAACAATTTTTTTTATATAAAAACAGTAGTATTCTAATGTAAATCTTTATTCCTTCATGCTTTAACTATATTGTTCCTTATTATTATAGGATATCGTCTTAGCATCCTATATTAATAAATACCATTACACTCGTAATCATTTACCTATACTAAAAAGCAAATATTGACTTGGACCTAAACAAATAAGTATATTAGGTATCTTCTTAATAATAAAATGTGCTATTAATAGACAGACTAATGAACAGCATTGTAGCGGGCAAATTAAAGCTCAACCAAACAAATAAAATAAACATAATACAATTCTCATTTTGCATGTAGAGGAAAACAGCGTGGAGACGGGACCATACCGCAAACAAAAACCTCCACATTTTGATGTTTAAGCACAAAGAAAGCACGCGTTTGTTTTACGACCCTTATCTATTCGCCCTTACTTTGTTCGTCATGCGGGGGCTAGGGAATGAGCTTTCCTATCTAAATATAAGCTGTGTGTGTCCATGTGTTTATTCTTTATTATACTTTGTACACACACGTAGCGAAATCTGGATATTTTTAGCGCATTCCCATTTCCCATTACAGTAACTATGAGTATGACTAATTAGGTAAGTAAAAAAACTAGGAAGTTGAACTTTATCCATTTCCCGGTATCTGATTGATTTAAAATTTTGCATACATTATTATCTAAGTAAGATACAATATAATATATTAATGTCAATGAGCTTATTCATTGTCGTTTTGTGTTCGAAAATGTCGCATAATTATAGTACCTAATCTTTATCGGGTTTCGCGTATCGCCGCACGCGTGTAGTGAGTTTTGTGGTACTAACGAGTACCTACAAGTCCGGCAGCTATTGTCGGAGAACGGACAGCTGCGATTGTTTTTTAATTTTATTCTGGAGAGCTCTAATTAATGTTTAAATATTTCTAATTTTTAATACCCACTATTGTATCCATGAAAGTAATTAACATAGTATCTAATGACTATTACTAAGGAGCTATCGATAATACATTATACAATTCTCCGGTATTTTTATACCATCTGTCAGTAAAAATAAAATTAACGGGCAGGTTTTTAATAAGAAAAAAAAGAATTTGTGTCTTGTATTTGAATTGTCTTGTCTTGTCTTGTCTTGTTGTCGTCGGGTTATGAAGGTACTACGGGGCGAACTACATAAATTACAGTTTATTTACAACCAGTAAATAAACTGTAATTTTAAGTTAGTAGAATTTACAAAAATAACATAATGAAAAGAATCGAATCGTTATGTGAAGAATACGAGTATCCCATTACGTGACTTGCGAAGCTCTATAACTGCTACTTTGTCCTGAATATTTACTAAATCCAAGGCTTAAAAATGTAAAAAAGATTCAAAAAAATACTAGTCCCACTTTCTATTTGAAGTCCAAGTACGAAAGGATAGGTATGATGCATAAAAATTCAGCCTATTATTAAATTCCAAACCATGTTTAAAACGTTCTTTTTGAAAACCATGATAAATTTTACGCAGAAATGTAAAGCTGGGGTATCAAAAAAGTGTCGGGTTATCACGGAGCGGCAGAGGCTTGTTCGTTTTTCCTACAGGTTGCGAGTGCAATACCAATGCAATTTTAGTAAATCCGCAAGTATGAAACGGATCCAATTCGATACAACGACGCCATGTTCCCTTTGAGCGCTGCGTTTGGGGCAAAACGGTGCAATCCTTTAAAAAACTTGAATTACATCGCTTTATTTACGTTGCCAGTGTATAGTTTTCGGGAAAGGAATTTAATTAAAAATACTTGCCTGTAAATCGATAGCGCATAGCGTTATAAAGTTGTGTAGATATTTTGCTATACAACAATATGTGGCGTTGTATGTTAGTTTTGCACAAAAAACAAGATAAAAACTTTTCGAACATGTATTTTGAAAGGAAATTTCATAGTGGATGTCAAATAATAATGGACATCCTAACATAATATAATATAACTCTCAATTTCATAAAAG
>DWAV01001949.1:0-12169 GCA_018231305.1 Noctuana lactifera | reverse complement strand
GCTGGCGTTATTTCTGTGGGTTGAATGGCTGTAGCTGCCGGTTTCGCAGCGTCTTGCGCAGCAGGTGCGGTAAAGTTAAAAGCATATATTTATTTAAAAAAGGTTTTTTTCATTTGTGTAAGTAATATTTCAAATCAAGTCAAATTCCCTTAAATGTATATAAAAAAAATATTCTAATAAATAAAAACATAAAATAGTAAATGATTTTTTTTTATTCATTAAATTTCTTGTTAATGGAAATTGAAAATAACTTAGGCTAAATAAATTTAAAAATGTTCACAGGTCTAAAATACGTTTTTGTCAGAATCATTCTAAGACAAAAAAAAATTATATATTGCTGTTGGCTGCAAAAACTTTTTATCTATATCAACACACAGCCGAAACTACTTTACCTAGAAACCCGAAATTTGTTCCAGTGGTTCCTTTTATGATGTAAGTGAGCAATAAGAAAGAATTTTTAGAAATTCAACTCCTAAAGGGGTGAAATAGGCAGGTGCAGTTTATATAAAATTTTCTCATTTCTGGACTTTGTCTACTATATTTTTGATTTTTTAGGGCGAGATTCTAAAGTACACGCGGACGAAGTCGAGGGGATAAGCTAGTTTAATATAAGGCATGCACTTTCCCATCTCAAATATACCATGTTTAACCTGTTTTTTATGGACAATTCACTGGCATAAAACTAGTATCAAATAAACAAATCTATTTTACATAAATTTCCACTTTATTTAATGGCATTAGGAAGTGAGCATGTAAAAGCGAAAGATATCTACTTATTTTCCACATCTGATACTGTTAAATCCTAACTGGTTTTAAAATTACATCAGTTATGTTAATTAATAGACGTGAGACTGATATTTAAAACATTCCTCTTGACAACTACAGCCCTCTTGAAGTTATTCCATATTATATTGTATTGTATTTAAGGTCATTTAAATTCTTGAACATATATTTTTGATGACTAAATTGCCTAATTTAGTTAACCTAATTTAACCTATTAGTTAGTCTATTTAATTTCTAATCAATTCAATTTAGGTAGTCATAAAATAATAACACAACTGTGAAATTTTGTCAAACATAACTTCTTATAGTATACTTCTGAAGTACTTCCATTTCCGTGCCAATGGCCAGCCTAATCAAAAGCAACTGATGCAGAATGGGCCCAATTGGTAGACTAATTGGGGGTAACAAGTTTGCTTCAAAGAGACATAGGTATATTATCTCCGATTCTCAGGTGATTATGTACATATTGATGCATGAGTAAAGCATAGTTGCTTGGACTTGATAAAATATTTTTTATTTTTGTTTCAACAATTATGTTATATTATTATATCATTATATTATGTCAACAATTGAAAAATATTGAATATATAATTTTCGTTCCAATTTATTTAAAACTAAAACCGCTGAATGGTAGAAAATGAAATGAACCACGAGGCTAGCAGAGGCCAGTGATCTTATAAATTGCTAAAGAATAAAACTCCAAACATTCTGCCACCCTAATTTCTCTACTGTAAATCAATAATAATAGACCTATCATTATCAAATCTAATCCACAAGAGGCAACATGGGTACAAGGTCAGGGAATTAGTTATAATTAAATCAACAGTCCTTGAACTCTAGCTCTATCCCAATAGCCATTAAGTTTGTGAGTTATTACTTCAAAGCCTGACAAAATAAATTTTTGTACTTTTGCAACAATTTTTGCTATATATTAGAAATCTAATATTTAGTGGAGCCTGGTTGTTTCTTGTCAAGTCAGGGATTTGAAATGTATGGAGAAATGTTCTTCACAACCCTTTAGGGCCACATTTAACAACTGGCCACAGTGGATGTTGAATGGGCTTAATGGGCAATGAGAACTAATAAGAAAATACCAAGGCTATATGACGACCCATGTGCTGTAAAGGCTACCAAGCCAGTCCAAGTCAATAGTCCTGGCTTTGATTCCTGGCGGGGCAGAAATTTAAAACAATGAATTTAGATTTGTTCCAGGTCTGGGTGTATCCATAATAGTAGGCACTGACGACAAAGGGAATTCTAGTGTGGGTCTATGCATGGGAGTGTGAAGCGTTATTCTGTTAATAACTATTTAACAATAATAAAAATCACTCGCTCTTTTAAATAATCCTTATTCAATATGTACATGTGTACAAAGTAAAGATTATCCTGTAACAAAGATTTTCTGTGTTTCGTTTGGTTAGGCTGCACCTCAAAATGAATAACTGATAGTGATGAATACGTATTTCAAGTATTTCCTTGTCGCAGAAAAATCTGAATCTTTTTGTTGAAGTAAGATAGTGATCTGAATTTCAATTTATTTCTTTTGTTACAGTAAGATAACCATCCAACCTCGAACAACAGCCATATTGTTGAATGAAATCTAAAATAAATATCTGTAAGATAAGACGTTTTCAATATATAGAGGGCCAAGACTGTATTGGATATACAAAAGACTCTTTTGAGAGATACCTATATGACATAATTCTATCTATACACAGAAATCTCTGGAGTTATAAGTCGGATTTGAAAAATTCATTGTGTATGATAGCTACATTAATGTGGAAGGTTATAGGCTATCAAGCATTACGTTACAATTCTGAACGGAGTTGAAACTGCGGAGCACAGTTAGTGAAAAATAAAGTATGATACAATTATTAATGCAGTAAGGCAGCAGGTGGTCATCATGTACCATCATAAGCTACAGCATAATAAAACAAAGTTATTGGGAGGTCCATGGTTACTGCATAAGCCAGTCCTGGCAAGAAGCCCGTCTAGTTTCTTTATGTGTTTGTATTAACAATTCATATAATGGTGTTACCGTTAAAATATTACAGGTATTTCTATATATGAAAGTTTACCAGTAAACAAAACAGTGATCTGTTTATAGGTTAGGAAAATATATTTTATGTGAAATAATAATAATAAAAAAATTCATAATATTAATATTTGTAAAGCTGCTTTAGATAGCTTGTGTAAAAGAGATAAACAGACAACCTTGGAATATTAGTTGTTTCCAACATAGATAGTTTACTTACCTATCATTGCCTTTTATATTTATATGCAATTGGTAGGTAATACATTATGTAAAACATTGCAACAATGAAATTTATCTTATATGTTTAATATAACTCTTGTGATAACAATTATGCGAGCCATTGTGTTAATGATATACCTACATATACCTATATTTTATGTACACATAAACTATATTATAATATAATTACCTATGTAAAAACATTTCCTAACAATGACAATTTGTTAGGCAATACTTTTTTGATTAGGTAGGTTTTATTTTTTAACGGTTACTAAAAAAAGTAAAAATATTTTGGGCAGTTCCGTTATTTTGTTGTAGGTATATTTTATGAATAATGGCTATTAAAAATGTCGTAATGATTTTGATGCATAACAAGTTTTACGTCATTTATAAGGTCGTTAGCACTGATCTTTTCTCTTCACACCTTTCGCAACATGTACTTACGCCAAGTAAATAATGTATCGTATATCGAGCGTCTTTTATTTAACAGGATATTAGCCTCAATTTGATAGATATCTGTGTATGAGTAAAAACCCACTTGCATACGACTTTTAAAATACGATATACAAATCAATATTAAAGAATAAAAACACCTCTGCAACTCCGTCACTTACGCAGTCTAATGAAAAAAAAACAAGTTTGTTATAATGGGTACGCAATGAGAAAATTTCAATAGAACGCAATACAGTGACGGCAATCCAGATTGTTCTAGTTACTTTACTTACCCTGCGTTTCCGCCGGTTTGCTGAGGCACATCGTCAGCGACAGCAAACATAAAAATATAATTTGTTTCATCTTTAATTTGCACTAGTATCAGTCTATCTATTAGAAATTAAAAATACTTTTCTGAAATCTTACGACGAAATACGACAGTAGCCGTCTTCTGAGCGTGTGTGAATGGTAATGAATGAATGAAATGAAATATAAAAATCAGTGTTGCCAATAATTACAAATACCAAAGAGTATTAATCAAAATCAAAGGTTTACCAAATACCGAGTAAATTCAAAATTCCACCAAGCGGGCTGTAATTTTTTTTTAATTTTATTTGTATAGGTATAATCAGTATTTTGCAAAATAGTACGACAATAGAGAAAATTATTAAAAAGCGTGTTTCTATGCGTGATTCCCATGCTAGTAATTTTTTCCATTCTCAATATTCAGCATAAATATAAATAAGCTATAGTGGTAATATATAAAGCCTGTTCTATATGATCCTGTTTGATTGGAATTAAATAAATTGTGATAGTTTTGTTCAAAGATTATACTAAGCATTTCAGCTTCCACGCAGCGTCCCAATTGGGACATTTTGAATTACCTGCTTAGGAAAAAATAAAATAATTATACATAATATATAATAAAATAAGATAATATTACATATCAATTATCAAATTATTATGAGAATCTACTTTTACTGCATTTGATGATTTTTTTTCGATTTCCTAAAAAATACAACAAACCTCCCGTATTGGTGTACATGTTTGATTATGGAATATCTTAAAACAAATGGACGTTTAACATCATTATCACGCTAACCGATCTCTATGTTTCCTTTTGTGCTGGAAAGGACTTCAAACCTTTCAGCTAATAAATTTGTGTTAAAAACGTATGCATGCGGTTATGACTGACAAGCAGGCTTAAAAAAATCACAAAAAATAAAATGTTTATTTTCTTTTGTGAACATTTAATTTTGCAAACTGTGGACATTATCTCACCCGCACACAGCACAGCTCCATACATGAATTTCTCTGGTCTTCGGGCTAAGTATAACGGCCCTATTCGCGGTGGGCACTGACAAATTGAGGTTCGCCCCCGTAATTTAACACTGCCGACTTTCCTTCGTTTATTACGGGGCAATTTTTTTATCGCCACGTCACTCGTTTATATAGACGATTCAGCGCTATATTTCTTTTTATACATTTTCCTGTGACGTTGTTTAAAATAAGTACCTACTTGTTAGATAAATAGGTAGGTAGGTACCTACGAACTTAATTTCAAAACACTCTGTTCTTGCTAGAGATGAAATTACTAACATTGGTATAAAGAAAGGCCCCTAATTTGTGCATTGACCGTTGTAAAATTTACAGTTTAGGTCTGTGACAATCGGAACTATAACACTAAGTACTTAACGGGGTCAAAATAAATACAATACCAAAATGGCGTAGGCCTGAACGCTCGTTTGCGATTTCTGTTCTATTATTCTATAAAAAAAAAATGTAAAACAAATCACCAATTCTAAACACAGTTTAAATTATTCTCCACCCCATGCCCTTTACTCTCGTCTCTAGGGAAGCCGGGGTTGTTTTGTTTTAATAAGTTTTTGTAAGCGAAACAGCCTATCTACTTTATTTTGGCTTAGCGATACAAAATACTTGTTCACTTTTAAAGGTCATTCAAAAATCTTAAGATCTATCCCCCGCTTACTTTAAAACAAAGTTATACAAGTTATTATGAAAGCGAGAAGGTTAATCGCAAAGCGAAATGCTTTTTTTGTTACAAGGTACTCGTATTGTTTTTTAAAATTGGATTTATATGCTATTACGGTAATTTCTTCGAGATTTTTTAATACCGTGTTAAGGTTACATTCAGAATCTATACTTATAATAAATCTGTAGAGAGGTCAATTCTGTACATGAAATATATTTCCAAAATAACTATCAGGGGGCGATTAGGGATCGATACTGATGCCCAAAATAAATGCAATCAGTAAAATTTTTGTCTGTCTGTATAACCGTTATAGAAACAAAAACTACAAGACGGATTTTAACGAAACTTGGTACAATTATTTTTCATACTCCTGAGCTGGTTATAGTATACTTTTCATCATGCCACAATCAATAGGAGCACAGCAGTGAAGGGAAATGTTGGGACAAAATTTTTTAACATGTATGAAACTGTGGGGCACAGCTAGTTCTTAATAATACACTAGTTGACCCAGCAAACTTTGTATCGCCACAAAATCAGTAAATATTGTGTTAACTTATTAGTTATGAGTTTTGATAGCTGTGGATGTCTTGATGTAAAGCTGCATGAATCCCTCCCACCCTTTTAATTAAGCCCGTAGTAGACTAAGCCACTCCAATGAAAAAACCCTTCCCCCCTTTCAATTGTCTTGTTATCGACAATTAAAGCCCAAACCCGTGGTCAACGACACAGCGCTAAAGAACCTAGATTGAAGTTACGGAAGGGTTACTAGAAGGGTTAGTGATCACCCTGAGTCAGATATTTCCAAACGTTTCCTATTTAATGATAACTAAAGCAACCGAATTAATATGCTGTAAACATAGTGATAAAACCTGCATGTCTATAAGTTCTCCATAAAAGTTCTCAAAAGTACAATACATTCATGTGAACTTCTCCAACCTGCAGTTTGCCAGCGTGGTGGATTATGGCTTAAATCAGTCTTATATTTGAGGGGAGACCTATGCCTAATTGTAGGACTCTAATAACTTGATGAAGAAACAAAATTTATAAATTGAATATTTTAAACATCATTTACTAAGAAACATATATATCGAAGTCGAGACGAACAAAAGAATTGACAATCAGTCAAACCGATCTCGAGATGTCGAAGATGTATGCAAACTTGAACTTTTCCTTATATTTATTTAGCTATTCAGCCAGAGAATCTGTTCCCCTGTTTTGACTTATAAGTATTGTACATAAGTTACACCACTTTCTTAATAATATTCTTATATATAGATTAATTCATATATATTTTATAATATATTGTAGATATATATTATATTCTTTAGATATATAGATTAATTAACTGCATTTTAATATTAAATAATCATTACATTACTATAAAACCTACAAACTTCTGGCTTAAATTTTTCAGCATTTGGTCTAAATTAAGTACGAGCACATATAATATATTATTATAATCAAAAGAACTTACAGCGTATAACACTGATGTCTGTGTACAGGACACATCAAATAGAAGTTCATCGTGCACAATATAATATTTAACTTTATTCAACAATATAATCAGCTACTAAAAATAATATAGCAATTGCCTTTGAAGTTAATTTGAGTATTATTAAGATATCAAATCACTTCTTTATTAAAAAAAAGTGGTTTGTTACAAAGAGCTGTTGTCACACACTATTGCTCAACTGCACTGGCAAAGCAACACTAAATGAAGGTCCTTATCGTCACGTCAAAGCCGTATTTCTGCGCAGGACGTGACAGCTCGAAAGGGAGCACCTGTTTATGGCGAGATGTGGTGTAAGTGACCATAAGCATAGATCTATGTGTGTTAACAAAATATGAAAACAAGAAATACGTCCGAAAAAGTCGCAAAATTTACAAACGTCTTCATTTAGACCCTTTTATACCGAATTTGGCTAAAAATAATACTGTCATTTACTTAAAATGTTCATTAAAATATAGTTAATGTAAAGTTCCGTTGCAAAATTATTTCTACTTCAATGCCATTATAGGTAACTTAAAAGTTTTCCTGCTTGTGAAAATAATTGAACACAACTAAGTACCTATTTGATGTAGGAAAGGTATTTTTGTTATTTAGCAGCATGATTTGTTTCAATAGACGTAAAAAGAAACAATTAAAACATTAAAACGAATCACGGAACACAGCCATGCTTTACACAATATACCTATGTGCCTTTTATGAAGTGGTAATTGCAGATGATTCGAGAAAAGTATTAACTCCAGATTATAAGAAATATATTTGGTAAAAATTAAATAATCTTACCCGAATAACTCTTCTTCCACGTCGGCCATGAGAGACCCAAACAGAGACATGGTTTTATCCTTTTATCTGGATAATTAGAGAACAGTTTTATAAAACAATACAAAAACCGAAACTAATAAATACAGAACGAACTGCAAAATCTTTTTTAGCTTACTTGATTCGTAGGAAAAAATCGAAATTACAGCAAAAATTAATAATTATGGATTCCACAACAAGCAAAGCACAGCAGTTCACTTCACAGCACCAGCCACAGACTACATAGAATGTACTTAATAGACCATGGACTCATGGACAGAGCAGAAGCACTGCAGAGGTAGGACAAAACACAGATGATAGATAGAATTACAGACCACTCAGATGTACTACGTAATAGAATGGAGGTTATCATGTACGTCAGAGTCGTCAGTTTATATTAAGACTTTGTAAGCAAGTTTTAATTTAAAATTGATTTAAATAATCTGTGGTCAATACGCTTAATAATAATTAAATATAAATTACTATTAGATAGCCGGCAAAAAAAACTCGTGTGAAACCGTATAAGCTAAGCATGTATAGGTAACACGCCTTTACCTAAATGCTCATTATAATCTGTGTATGCAAGTGATAATGCAATTCATAATAATATTGTTTTATTTATATAAAATAGAAAAAAATACAAAAGTACATTCAAGCCACACATTACAGCCGATAGACGAAAAATTTACAAAGACCCTACAAATAACATTTTGATTTTAGCGGTTCCGATAACGATGTAGTGAAGTCGAAGGTTCTTGGCCACTGCGTCTATGACCGTGGAAGGTCCATGCAGTCGATGTAGGATACGAAGAAAATACCATATCTTGTAAACCATTTCGGCACTTTTTTACTGGCACAGGAGCTTCCTGTAAAAATACAAACTATTTATATAAAAAATACGCGATGTGACTTTCTATTGGGAACTTTAAGGCAGTTACCTGTCATGCACAAAAAGAGAAATTGGCAATAATCGATTAGCTAAGTCAAATTTCAATACAAAACTGGGCCGTACCTTTATGGGCAATGAGTCTCCTCCTGGCTTAGCGACTGGCACATCACCGAATTGTCCCAACACTTGTTCTACTTTGTTCGTTCGAGCTAGTTCATTTGGCGTGTTGTTAACGATTGAATCTCCTCCAACTTTCTCTAGAACTGGAGGAGCCTTTGATACATTCGCTTGAGGGACATTTAATCTTCCATCAGAATATGAGCCTTCACCGGGATGTCTCACGTTTTGCTGAGTAAAGGACTGTGATCCTTTGTATTGGTTGTAAATATGTTGTAACTGATTTCTGCTTGGCGTGCGACCCGCCGGCTTGTTGCCCATCAATGATGTTTTGCTGATAGTAGCTTTAACATTAACAGCGTTACGAGGACCTGTTCTAGACTTTACGGGCTGTGGAGAAAGCGTTTGCGGTAGAGTAGGTTCAGGTGGATGGAACATTTTTGCTGGAAGCATTTCAACTGGTTGCCCTAAAGTATTGTATCCATAATTATTGTGCTTTTTTGGAGACATATATGTTATATTTCTTGAAGTATCTACTGGAAGAATAGGTTCCTTTAACATTTGTTGTGCATGTGGCTCATTAGATTGGGCAACCTGAGTTATTGTAGGTTGCATTTGTTCTGCAGTTTCTTCGTATGTAGTTGATAGATTCGGTGCCTCTGAATTTAAATTCATTATCTGTTGTCCATGTTGTAGCAGTTCATGTTGTTGTAGGGGTATTTGATGGCTTCCTTCGTATTGGAGCGCTTGTGCATTCATTGAGGGATCTACCGCACTTGCGTATATCTGATTATATTGTTGTGGTACTGCCTGTCCGTACATGTTCATCGTATTTTGTTGATTGGGATCTATAGTTGTCTGTGCTAAGTTCTGACCAGTTTGACTTGGAACTATATTTTGATACTTCATCACATTTGGTTCTTGATAATTTTGAGGTGTTATCGGTGTATTACCTCCGATTCCTGGTTGTGTTGTTGGAGAAATCATGCCTTTATTGTTATTCATTATCTTATTCATGGTGTTCATTGCTGTTTTTAGCTGATTATCTGGATTCATTTGTATAGCTATTGCCATCGGGTCAAAACCCAAGTCACCTTCTTGTCCTTGCTTTACACCTGGAAACATCTCGTGAAACTTTGCAATGCCTTGTGTGTGTTGACCGTGTGGTTGGTTTTGTGCAGGCACATGAGGAGCTGACTGATTGAGCATATTTTGCTGTGACCATGGAGTTGTATGTGATATGTTTTCCATTGTGTGTGAATGAGTTTGTGGCGTGAATTGCTGCTGAATGTGTCCTGAAGCACCTCCTTTGTTCATGGACATCGGATTAGACTGTCCCTGTTGTGTAATTGCGGGTGCTGTAATAGGAGTAAGGCCAACCATACCGTGGGGTGACTGTGGTGCATCGATAACCATGGGACCTGTAAGATGTCCGGGTCTCTGACCCATAATTTTTTGAGGATTATGGTCTCCTCTCATCATGTTGACAATTTGAGGACCAAAGCCACACATATTATTATCTCCAGACATCGGTTGTTGAGAGTTTGAGACGTCCATTGGTATAGACGATATGTTTGATTGATTCATGGGCGTAGGTGAATGATAATGATTATAACCATGCCCGTAACAACATGATCGTCTACATCCTCCGCAAGTCGGAAGTGGGTGGCCCATAGGTGGCGTTGCTTGTTGGGAGCCTCCAAATAGTTTTCCTAAACAGCCACTGCAATAAAAGACACTATGAACTCAACAATTTTCTTATTATTTTATTAGTACCTACCGTTAATAAATAGACCTTTTACATTTACTTACCAATCAGCACTCTGAAGTTGTTTCATCACACTGCCTAATTCACCTAATATCCTTTGCTTATCAAGAGCCATTTTTACGTTCAATCTTACGTTTCAAATTTAACTATTTTGCCAAAGAAATAATTTTGTTTGGATTAAATTAAATATTTTATCATAGTGTCCAAAAATAATTTGCAAATATTTCAAATGCCAAACAGTGTTTTGTTTTTTTTCATCCACCTAGAGAATTTAAGTTTTTAAAAATTCGCGCGTATTTTGATTTAAAAAAAACGCAATAAATGTACCTACTTGATTGATTCACTGTTCACTGTAACTATAATTTCTTTTTAATATGATTGTTGTTGTTAAATCTGTTCAAAGATCTGTAGTAATAATGTAATTATCTAATAATTTTGTATGATTGTTATTATGCTCACGAGCTTAGAGCATTTATTTATCCATCATTTTTGTTAGCTCACGCGAACGTCTAAATGGACTATTAAAATGTAAGGTCCAAACTGCAAAGTTCATATCGGATTGATCAAATTCCATCATTTAATGGTACCAACATTACTAATTCCAATGGCCCATTGACTATTTTCATTGTACCTATCATATTGTTTGAGGGTGTTTGAACTTTGTACTTACTTTAGTATCTAAGATTAGGTATAATAAGTACCTATAAAGATACTTAGGTATAATAGGTATAGGTACTATTTCTTTGGTGTCAGTGACAGCATGTCTGACAGAAGCACAAATCTTGACACAACGACAGAAAAGAAAAAAACATCATACATGGATAGAAAGTCAGAAAGCTGTCTACGTCTGACAGTGCAGTGAACAGTGGTGCCAGATTAGGCGACTTTTCGCCATTTAGGCTACCTTATAGAGTGTTGGGGCAACCAAAAATTGTAAATACTAAAAATTTGCCACTTAAGGCTTGGTATAAATTTCTTGCAGAAAACCCGAGGAAAACAATTAGGTAGAATGGAAAATGTATTAAATAACACATCTAAACGCACAATTCGACGACTTAAAAAATAGATAGCCAATTAGGCTGATTCATAATTTGAGCGTTTTTAGGCTACATTTTGTTTTAAAAAAATGGACGACTTGGGCCGGGATTTATCTGGCAACACTGGCAATAAGAGTAAATGAGTGAGTGAGTGAAGTGATTAAAACATTTGAAACTGAACGTAACGTAACGTCAATCAACGTGACAAGATAACTTACAAACAAAACAGGAAGACAACGTCATTTTTGGCCTGAATTTAGTATCGAAAGTACGTAGTTTAGCGCAATTTATTAGGGATTTAAAATAAATAATCACTAGATAAAAAGTTCTATACCAGTTTTCATTGTGTTAAAACTAAGTGTAGTAAATTAAATAGTATTTTATTATATTAATTCAATTCATTTATTGAATTAGGTACTTATCTTACCGATTACAGGTCAACAACACAAGGGTAGGTCAATTATTTTCCAAGTGAAAGAATTAAATTAAATAAACCAAAATGCCTAGGAAAGTGTTCGTAGTGGGCGTGGGGATGACAAAGTTCCTCAAGCCTAGCAAGGACCGCGACTATCCCGAGATGGGTAAGGAGGC
>DWAV01001948.1:0-12175 GCA_018231305.1 Noctuana lactifera | reverse complement strand
ACGGGTCTCTTCCCACAACCGGGGAAGGCCTGGAGCATACTCCACCACGCTGCTCCAATGCGGATTGGTGGAGTATGCTCCAGACTGACTCTAGTGACGCTTAAATCTGTATGCTGTATAAAAAATAAAGTAACCAATTCTAAGCAGGTTAGGCATACTTGTGGAGAATAAATGAATACAGAAAGAAATTGATAGCTGTCACATCAATTAGGCATATGAAAGCGGTATTATTTTTGTCACAGAAAGATAATGGAGGTATCATTATGGTGAACTTCTTCCCGGACTTCGTTAAGTGCGCTCCGAACGCTACTATATCCGACGTGGCAGGTGAGTTTCTATTTTTAAATGTACTCTAGGAATAAATCCGTATCCAGCAATAATGTGGTAATAGGTTGATAATACACACAATGACTAATGATTTTATCTATAGTACAAACTATAGACTAACGTGAGGCCTTTAATATACGCGCGCTTACAGTTCCAAACTTGTCTTTGAAGTATCTGAGGCAGCAACAACAGATATTATATCTCCAGTTCTCTGTGTTGCCTGGGTTGGGGTCCCCTACTAAAAGAAGGAAAGCGGGAAGGGGAAATATTTTCATAAAAAAACTTCATTTACTACGATTTATTATGCTTTGTCAAATAATCTAGGAAAATTAGCAAGGGTATATGTTAAAGGGTAGGGCAGCGATCCCTTCTGGCATTATTGCCTTATTCGGGATAATCTCTTTAGAATGAAACCTTACCCCATACTGTCGTAAATAGTTTTACTTAGTTAGACCAAGGCCACGAGACAGTAAGATCCTCTAATGGACTTTCCACACGATTGATGCCTTTATTTACCTCTTAATAACGTTAACCTACATACTGTAAAACATTAGTATAAAATACTTTTCTTCATGTATATGATTATAATATGTTATGTGTTCACAGTTCCTTTTCTCTTCTCTAACATCCTGAAATTAAACAATACTGTAACACAGCGTAATACCTCCATTTAGTAAGGTACAATTTAATGATATCGCAATTCTTTTTAAGTGCTACTTATTTTCAGAATGTAACCCGAAAGCAAAATTCAAACTATCAAAATATCAAACCTTTTGACTTTCTATCGTGTACGGTTCTTTTTTAGTCACTCCTTATACATCCATCGTTCATCCTTACCACAATTACTTTTGCTTTATTAAGAACAGTCACGACCAAAGTATCGAAGTGCATATTAGGCATTTCAGTCGGAAAAAGAAATTGCTAAGCAATCATTCAATTTAATACATTCCTCCCTTGAGCTCGCAAAACTTCCTATTATACGGGAGCCGGGTAATATTGTAGTAGGAGTAGTTTCGTTAATAAGAGTTGTTTGTCCGCAGAGCACTTCCACTACATCAAAAGGATGATTGGAGCGGACTACGTGGGCATTGGCGGCGACTATGATGGTGTTAACAGGTTTGTGTTTGTTTGAAACTTCCGTGTAGTTCTTAACGTGGAGACCCTGCGATCAATTTTCGTCACGTACCCACAGACAATTTAGAGGGAAAACGTAAAATGGCGACTATTGAAATATTGCTTTGGGAATTTTTTGTCGAATAAAAGAGCTTATCTCCTTAAGATCGGAGTTATCATGGAATGATTAACAATAATTTTTTATAACAAAATTAATGAAATAATGAATAATGATGTTAAAACTCGCTTAGACTGGAGACAAACTTTCGAGGTGCCGTCATAAATCACAAACTAGGAATTAGGATTAGATCTTTGTGATGTAGGTATTGTCATACACATATTGTTAACACAAGTATTGTTTTTTCGTCCACCAATCATATAATGTTTGCAATTGCCATGTTTGTTTCCATACTAAAAGAGTGTAGGGGTATTTCCTCTCATGTTCTCTCTGTCTTAGTTCTTGGTTCTATACTCTAGAAAACAAAGTCATGAAGTAAAACAGAATAGGTATAATTTATATTGGCATACATGAATGGCATAGCACTGATTCAAACAAGGAGGGTCATAGCCATAGACATAGCCAGTTCCATTGTTAAATTGATAACATTAATCAATGCTTTGAGTCTCTTCATAGAGTACCTCGTGGCCTCGAGGACGTGTCTCGATATCCCGAACTCTTTGCTGAACTCCTGCGAAGTGGACAATGGACCGTGCAAGAGCTGAAGAACTTGGCTGGTTTGAACATGCTGCGTGTCATGAGGCAGGTTGAGAAGGTAAGCATTACCTTAAATTAGCAAGCTGGACTCAATCTTTGTAGGTAGGTATACATTTTAGTTATTACAGTTAAGGGAACTTTGATATATCCGAGCAAAACAAATAATTTAGTTTTTAATGTTTGTACATTGTTTACGAATTTGTTTTGGAACCAATGTTCAAATCTTGTCTGTTGAAAAAATAGAAACATTTAGTTTTAAACTAAGTAAAATGCATAAAGAGATGCTTATAAATATATTTGATAAATAAAATGAATTCTGTAGCAGGAAGGGTGATATTAACCAAAACATCCGATTTATTGAACGTTGGCTTTCACAGATCCGTGATGAGATGCGCACCAACGGCGTGGAGCCCGAAGAGCATCCTGACTCTCCTAATGACAATGGCAATTGCACTAGCAATGCCTTCTATACCGAATACGTGTAAATCTTCAGAATTATAATTCATCGCTGCACACATCTGCCAAGCGCAATATTACGTAAAAGATAATTGAACGGGTACGCGGACATACACGAGTTTTTGGATACAGTCAGAAGAAAAGTGACACATATCCATATGTTCTATATTTATGGAACAGGAATACGCAGATGTGTCTCTTTTTAAAAGTGTGTGATGTGTCAAATTTAAATTTTTAATGTAAAACGTGTTACAAGTTGCCCCAACACGAATGTATCCTGGCTCTTGACAGATATGAGCGACGCTGAAATGAAAAGCGCGTTAAAATCCGACAGTTTTATTCCAGTTGATGTATTTATAAAACAAGATAAATGTATTCCATTGATGTTGCCCCGAATGTTGATGAGTAGAATCGCGACTTTAAGAAAATTGTTGTATTTATTCTGAGAGGATCTGGAGGGCTTTTAGACAGAGCCCTAGGGAAGGTTTTAACAGTGATAGTATTTAGAAACTGTCTCATTAATTGACCTCCTTTGTAGAGAATGCCATGAATGGTCCATTTCATTTAATGGAATTAGTACGTTCAATGATTGCACAGTGAATTTATGGAATTGGATGTTTAGGACCATTTCTGCTTTGCTAGCTAGTGAATAGTGGTTCAATATAACACTTTGTTTGGGCCTAATAATATTATTTAAGACCAAACTTAAAAATGTTAGTGGTTCTACAATAATTTAAAACGGTACGTTTTACTAAGATATGTGTCGCGTAGAGTTATCAGCTTAACACAAGTAGGTATAGCGTTTTAATGTTATAACTGTCAACTATAATACTTTATAATAAAGTTAACTCGTATTATAAGGACTAAATGTTTCGTGCTCGGTAGGCCAAATCTGTTCAATTTCCCCGAAGTACCCAGCTATTTAAAACGTTAAGGATATAATAATCTAAAGCAAACTAGATTTGATACAACTGTCGAGAACGAAACGCTTAGCAAACTTTGCCCTGCCGCGATTCTGTAAGCAGCAAACGATGGAATATTGATAATTTGCCTTAGAATACTGATAGTTTGCCATACGTAGACTTCAACAATAAGTCTCGATTTACGATTGTGTGCCAGCCAAATTGGCTAATTTCAATTTTAAGATAACAAATTGTGCCGCGATCAAGGCGCAAATATTGTTGTTTGCTGGCCTCATCCGTTGACGTTAAAGGGCATTGTAATGAGACAGTTAGGTATACTTGCATATTTAATCAGTCAAATGTAATCATTAGTATGAAATGTGTATTCAATGTCGTAGTCATAGGTGTTCACTATGTAATTTGCACCTTTAACTTCGTGTCACTTGTACTCCGTTACTCTTGGAGTCACATATCAACTATTTTTCTATCCTTCCTTTTCGGGTATGACAGCTTTGTTGAATCCTTTCTTTTATTTCCTATACCACTGATTTATCTTTTATTCCTGTACAAAAATACCTTTTAAACAAAAAGGCCGTTTAAGCAATGGGGCTAGGTACGTTAAAATGAAGTAAAAAGAGAAAATACTGAATGGCTGAATCAATGAAAAGGCTTAATTGTGAAAATAATGTGGTAGAAACTACAAAACTATTTTTATTCGTATATTTTAATAACGACTAAACTAATGAGAAACGATGAGTGTGTAGGTAGAGAATAAATTATAACTGTTATGAAATATAAATAAAATTGGTCGGAATTTAATCATATAAAATGGTAAAAATGCGACATTATAATTTGTATTTTAATATAAAAATGAATGGCAACTAAAGCGGACATTTTATGTACTAAAAAAATTAATGAAATATTTTTTTTAATAAAATAGAGGTCAAAAGTATATTATGCCAAATTATTTAAATTATATTAGAATGTTTGAATAAAATTGTATAATATATGATTCGGGTTTTGCTAAATGTAATAACAATAATAACATGTAACCACGACAAACAAGTTTCTATGTTTGGTGTTATTGTCTTGTAAATTGATAAATCCGTTCGCAATTTGATCATGTTACGACCACCTTATTATAATGTTTTAGGTATAAAATGGTAATATTTAAAATATTATATATTAATGAATAATGTTGAAAACCATAACATCTCGCGAAAACATTTTTGTACTAATTATTTGTAGGTGTAGGTACTATCTCTAATATTAGTAGATTTTTTCGAGAGAAATATAATATTTATATTATTTGAGAATAGAAAAATACAAAAAAAACTAAACTTTGGATTCTTCCAAGAATTTACTCGAAAATTTTTGATATCTATTAATAATCAGTACAAAAATTTGCGTCGAGACAAACTTTAAGATCTTTGTGATTACAAGAAGAGCCAAGAGCCTTAAAAATGCTCAACAGAACTCGTACCTACTCGTAAAGGTTTTTTTTATTAAGATTCAGTATTCAACATTTTGTGGATAGTTTACGCATTAAATACATTGGACTTTGTGGTTAATTATTCACAAAGCCTCAAACACATCTCAGAGTTAATTATCTAGTACATAATTGTATATAATTAAACTTGGAGAGAGGGATAGAAATTTCATCATGACAGGCTAACTAGCTAGTTAACCCAGTGAATATCCCAAAGGAAACTTAATAGGAACTTATGCGATGATATTAAAACAGCACATAAAAGACAACAAAATAAAAATTTACAATTTATTTAAATTAGAAATGCTGCATTAATAAAACGATATAACGATAATTCGTCGTCACTTTATGAGTGTCGAATTTTAATTTATGGATAATAAATCTTGAGTGCGTACGAGTAATCGCTTATTCTTGATCTTTGTAAAAGAATTTTAAACTTAAAAACCAACTTTAAAACTTAAAAGACCATTTATTTCATCGTTAATTAAAGCAACATCTAACGACCTTTTCGTAACTAACAAACCAACAAAAAGTTTTGGAAACTGAATGGAACGAGATAAGCGCCCCTTAAATACAACTCGCTCCTGTGAATCTTGTAACAAAATTATATTTAATGATATTGTGGAAAATATGAGAATTTGTTAGAATTTACGACTGAAAAATTTTGGAACCTTTATTATCTAGCATAACTATCTTGTCTGATATCTGGCTGTTATTTTGTGATTCGTTTTAAATAATATTTTATTGTAAGTATGTCTTCTGATGCAAGTGCACCGTCATACAAAAATCGTCAAATACTGAAGAATATCTTAAGGACATAATAAGATTTGTATAAAAACCAAAGAAGTTAAAAACTTTTTATAGTGTCTTATTATGATTGACACCAATGTACCTCTACCGCTTAAAATGTTTAACAAAGTGCGGAAGATATTTCTCAAATTATTATCAACAAAACCAATTTTGAAAACTGTGGTGTGTAAGAAGAAAAACATCTAAAAATATTGATCTCATGTCAAATATCCATCTAATCCTTACATACGAGTATTATATTATAAAAAATATATATAAAAAAAACATACATTCACAATGATCGTTTCTAAAACGTCCTCGATATCACATCTCTGCCGCGGAACTGTAGTAGCGAAACCGAAAGGTATTGGAGAAGATCGGCAGATCAGCGCGCGACAGAAACAGTTAAATAAATACAGATAGATAAATCTTGATGCTTGAACAGGCAATTTCGCTAGAGTTCCGCGCGAACAAAGGACAACTAGAAAAATCGTTCAGTAGTTCCGCTATCATTTAGCATATTATATCAGTGCTATATTACCAACCTAGCTCGATGTGGTATGTTGACATCATGTCATGTACAGATGATTACTAGCGTACTAATCTAGCGCTCTAATAAATTGGATTATAGGTAGGTATATTGTATGCAGGTACCTACTTACTGTATTACATTTTGTTTGACATGAGAATCAATATGGTGCGCTTGTGTCCCATTGTTTGGCGCATTGCTACCTTAGAAGCTTGATTTGGAACCCCCGCGTTTCCCTTTGTAGTTTCTCTACCGACTTCCCCCTTCTGGCAATGCGCCAACCAAGCTTTCTAAAATGTTTTATATTTCATACACGACTTAACTAATAAACACGATTGCTGTATACTGAATGATGTTTCATTTTAGGTACCCTTGATTCCTTACTAACTTTTTTAGGTACGAGTAAATAATTATGAACGTTTAGGTTTATTGAAAAAACCAATTCATAGAGGTATATCCGTATCATGCATGTGTTGATAGTGGCGCCTCCTTATATTAATTTGATTACTTTTTAACATATAAATTTTTTATTACATGCAATAAATTAGAAGGCGTGAAAACTGTTACAAATAACCTTAAAACTGTGTTAAGAATAAGGTATGTACCTACATAGACTAATAAAATCATACGAGATCTTAGGTACCTATTTATTATTAAACAATAATTTCGTGAAAGGAAAAGGAAAGAAAAATAATAAACCAATTAACGTCCGCAGTTATTACGAGTACGTTCTGGATGACCTACTTACTGATAAATTGGTAATTATGAAAATTTCCCACTAGTAAGTAAATGCGTGAGACGTACCTAATTAATTTGGTAGAGCGTAATCTCTACCATTAATTGAAAACAGGCTATCGATATCGTAAATAATGTATGGGATTCGATCCGGACTCGCCTTGCCGCCGTTAACCAATTAATGATTGATAGTTTCTCCATAAGATCCAAGGGTCAAGGTTTGCTTAATCACGTTTAAGTAGTTTCTCCAAGTCATAACTAAGTAATACCTACATAACCCGCTGTCCTAGGTGAGCGAAATGACGTGGCTTGTAGCAGCGCAACCCTATGCGATATAATGCGATCAAATACCTCACACGCAGACTGATTAAGGCGAAAACGTAGGACACAAATACATATAACGACTTATTATACATATTTAATTATATGTTATGTGTCATTTGTTTGAGCCGTGTAGCCACCACATCTGTAGTGGCCAAATAAATACCTCGCGTCATGCGACTCAATGCCGTGTATACAAGCCATGCGCTTCAAGATATTCACGACAAAAGTATCCAACATTTGTATCGAACATTTGTGTAGCCTTGTATACGAAGGGCCTTACGGAGTGAATAATGTGTAACGCGAGCGTTAATTGCGTAGCGTAGAGTCGCACCGTTGCCTGGGGTGGTCCCACGTAGAATTTTAACGGGATCTTGTCTCTAATAAATTGTTGCTATAGAAGCTGTTGTTACTTTTGAACGCGTCATACATTTACCTAGTTTGATAGCCATTTATTTTTCGCTATTTGAAATGCGTACCTCCTTGAAATGGATAAGCTTCCTAGATAGTCAAAAGCTTCGTAGTCAAACAAGCTATTTTTACAACCGCAGAAACTACAATAAAAACCAAACCCTCTTTATTATACACCGATGGCAAAAAAACTACTTTTAATGAGTTTCCAAAGCACATCACCTTTACGTACATTTTTATGTGACTATATTTTAGTCCATGATCGTTATTGTTTATTAAATTAAACCGTTCTTATAATGAATGTCTACAAACATTTTCGAATTTAACAAAAACAATAAGCAGAAAATTTTATCAGTGATATTAATTGAGTCTACTCAATTTAAAAGTGTAAAAGCTAAACTGTTTTTAGTTCTCGATAATTCGATTCGATAATTTGTCGTGAGTGTCGGAAACATTCGTTGCAGACACTTTTTATGGCGTAGATTTATTTCGTTCGTTTTGGGGAAATTGCATAGCAGTTCCGTCATTGAACGAACTCTCTAGCTCTATCTCGTTTTTAAATAGAATACACAAACTTATATAAGTAGATACAACTATGAACAAAAAATATAAACATAATCCTTTTCCATATCTTTTTCAAATTAACTTATTAAAAATCATACTCAGTACAGTTACTAAGTAATGTGTTCATTATCTTTAAAAGAAACCCAATGTGTTTACAGTAATTTACTAAATACCTACTTACTTTATACATATAAGTTGGGCTTAAGAGTAGTAGATACTAACAACCATTCGAAAATTACAAAAAAGTTAAATTGTGAAAAATATTCAGTTCCTAACCAATCTCGCGAGACTGTAAACTGTCGAAAAACAAAAAAAGAGGCGTTGGATATTGTTTGAAAAGTAACTGGAACCAATGTAACGTAACTAAACTTATCTAACCCTAAAGTTTGGTATTATTTGTTTAGATTAGATACGAAAAATATTGCGGCAGCTTTTGGTTCATAATACTTCGACAGTTTGTATACATTTGTCGAAATATTATGAAGGGTTTACGCAATAGTAGGTACGCTGACATTATGTTCACAATTTCGCTATGTTAAACGTAATACGATAGTGAGTGGAAAGCAGAAAATCAGGCAACATCCACGACTCCGCAAATAAAAGAGATCCACAAACACGTGCTTAAGCCGACACGGTTGCAAAAGTATTTTTAAGCCCGTAAATCTCCAACTGAATTGCAGTAAGTGCTTTTAAAGGAAATGAAACGGATCTATTCTTGTATATACATCGCACGTTATGTGAAGTGGTAACTGCATTTCCTGCGGCGCATATTAAGTATTATTTTCAGAAAGACACCGATGAAAGTAAACAGTGTTAACAATAAACTTTAAACCATGATTATATTGAGCTAAGGAGTTCTACGAAACAGTAGATATTTAAGGACTTTGAAGTATTTGTAGGTACGTACTAGTCAGTATAGAGTGCATAAAATCTTTGTGACAAGACAAGAACAGGGTCAGTGGTAATCAAATCTAGTAAATGAATTTTACAGGCCCCTTCGTTGACCAATTGACCTGAAATTTGGTATACACCTATAATTCTGATAAAAATCTAAATACAATCATCTAGTAAAATACAAATACCTACACTAAAATGAAATTGCAAATCTATTATAAGACGGAATCTAACAGGTTAACGTTTATTGGTGTGACACTTATATAATATATCAAATTTCTAGTGTGATCTACGCCATTCTGCGGCATCGAGAGAGAGAGAGAGGCGACATACCGTAATACACGATTTGTCACATCACACTAACCGCTAGATTCTGAAATCTTATTCATCTAACATTATATGTTAATTAAGGATCGGGCCACATTGATCGACGGCCTTTCGCATTTTGCCGATTGAAAATGAACACATTACGCATTATGCAGTACCTACGCAGCTGTACGGAGGCGTTCCTTACCGTCGATGACCGATTACGTTACGTTCGCAGTGTCGACGCAAAATAATGCGTACGTCGTTTCCTACTTTGCGCTCTATTTGTATGGACAAACCGTCGAACGCCGTCGATCAATGTGGCCCGACCCTAACCAGCTCTGAAACATTAATTAGAGTGTCTGAAACTAACCGTCAGTCTCAGAAATGCTAATCAAAATCTTATTCAACTAACACGTAGGTATGTTTATTAAACAGCGCTGTCAAATCAATGAAAGTTGTTGAAACGACATTTTTTAAACAATCAAAACCCTTTATTTGACACGATTCCCAAGTTAAATTTATTATTACTCTTGTACAATAATATTTTCTATCATGGATTTTGATTTAATATCAAAGAGAAGTAATGTAAAAGTAACAAAATAAAGAAAGTAACTTTCGGAAACTTAAAAGACACTTGACAATAATTTGACAGTAGATAATTTTCAGGAACTAGGTACGAGTACCTACCTATATAGTAAAGAAATATCTTTATCACATTCCCGACCAAGGAATAGCTCATGAATTGTAATGTGTTGCATGATTTATAGGGTGATTTATGGTCGCCATCTGGCGTTTATTTCACGAATACGAGTATGTTACGAAGTGTATTGATAAACAATCAGAATTATATGACTTCTGCGCACATTATAATTAACCCATAATATTACAAGACTAAAAGAAATAATTCCTAAGTAAAAACTACTTTTCAGTAAACAAACATTCGCTGGTTAAGTGTGATTAGTTTATTCGAAATTTCTTGCAGATGGGTTGTTTCATCAGTGGCACAGAACAGAAAACGAAACTTCGGACTATAATTACGGACTCACCGCCAGTTTTCAAAAGGGAAATCGACAAGAAAATCTCCTTATCAATTGTCAAAGCTATTGTTAAACGCCTATTGAAATTCTGAAAGCATGATTATTTCTGGTTTGATCAGTATGTTAGTTAGTTAAAATCTCAAATTGTGTTTTACAATTTGTTTGAAGAACAATGTTTAATGTTATCGATAAAAAAGCCTTTTTGAAAGTAACCGGTATACTCCGTAACTCTGAAAGTATTTTACATCAAGACAAGTTTTAGATGCCATTTCTTAGGTAAATGGACTGACTTTTAATTTGTGCTGATTATTATGTCACAGCATTGGTCACAGCCTCTTAAGTAATGTAGGTAAATGCATTTAACAGTTAGGTACTACAGCGATTGATGTCAGGATATTGACCAAATATCTTTAGAGGGCCATGACCTTACTGGTGTTTACGTGACGATGACAAGCTCAGAAAAGTTATATTACGTTAGGCGCGTTGGGGAGAAACTGAGAAAACAGATTGGACTGCAGTTTTTCTTTCGTTTTGATGTATGAAGAAAATGTAACACATTATATTTGCATTTATTTTGTCAATCACCCCTATATTCATAAATATAGTTACTCTGTCATTGTGCTGGTTGCGCTATTATTTCCAACAAAGTATTAACATTTTGTGTGAACGACCCGATTCCACGTCATTCGAATTGCACGATAATTTCGCGGAATGAGGTCCATTGTGTAAATCCATATTATTATATCCAACGATATTTCGATATTCCATCAAATTGCTAATTTCAAATCAGCTTTCATACCATCTAGTTTGCAAGAATGTTATTGGCATGAATTTGGATTGATTTGAGTATTGAATTTATATATATATATCTTTATCTATATCTATCTTTTAAGGTGGACTCACAATTACCATTATGATTTTCATATTGTGTTTTTATGGTCTGTAAATATAAAAGGTAGGTATAAAGTACATAAATATAGGCAACATTTTCTTCCGTCAATTCTGTTAAAGAATGTTATTGCAAAATTTTAAGTACCTACCTGGTACTTTAACCAAGGAATCACATTGTCCATAAAAAAATTTTGCCTCCGTTTTTCAGCCCTTTAGAGGTAGAATTTCGGAAAAACCTTTCTTATCAGATGACTACGTCATACAAAGAACATACCCTCCAGTTTCAGGTTTCTACGATCAGCGGTTTAGGCTGTAGGTAGGTTGATCCGCCGGTCTGACTGACTAAAGGATTTTATATGTACCTACCTATAGAAGAAGAAGATTACGTCGAATTCGTAAAAAACGGAACCACCCAAACATCGACATAGTCTTACGTTGGTATAAAATAAAAAACGTCTGGTCTCAACTATACTGATAAATCGTAACACTCTCTTTCACTATCGCAAACATCCGAGGCAGTTGATTTTAAAGTTAAAGTGTTTTCAAAGTAGTTCGGTTCTGCTGCTTTTAACGCGGATTGTCTAAACAAACGTCTTTTATCCAAGAGATTCGAATCCACATAAGGTGAGAGAAGTCAGCAGGATTAGTCTCTTACGAACACGACTGTATTAACTTTTTATGTATATAATTTAT
>DWAV01001947.1:0-12182 GCA_018231305.1 Noctuana lactifera | reverse complement strand
TTATTTTTGTGTTCATATTTTGAGAGTATTTTCTTTGTAGCTATATTCGGATGACGATTGTAACATAACATTCACTATATCAATGAAGTAATAATAGAAAGAAAGAAATTTTACTAACAATTAATTTGTATTCTTGAATTGTGCAAACACAAAATTAAATATTTTTTTGTATCAGTGTCAAAATAAAGGTATTTAAACCGAATTAATAAATAATGGAATAATAAATTTAAAGCAGTAAATACAATTCAAAACAGTAAAATTACTATAAGGAGTCAATTTATAAAACAACAATACTATAAAAAAGGAATAGGATATAGATGATTTTATTATTAGATACCTACCTTTTTAGCGATCCATATATAACTTTTTATTGCTTCAGTGCATTGTGATACGAGTACGTTCCCATAAGCAGGCGCTTTACACTTAAACTCACTCAGGAAGCAACAACCGAATGACTTTCCGCGGATATTTCTGAAACAGAATAAACACGACCTCTTTCCATTCGAATGTTTGTTTTATTAACACTTTACTTCACAGCACCTACATCATTATTTCATTTGCTCCAACTCCTTTTAATATTTGTGAGATTTAGTAAATAAATCGCAAGGTACTAAATCGAATGAGTAAAGATGGAATCGTCAACCTTGACTTTATCTTAATATTATCTTTATGTTAATAAAGAGATTATTTGTATACTTGTCTAGTTTATCCAATTCTTTTCAGAGTTTTACTCCTTTCTTTATCTTTTGCCCTTTACTAGGACCAATAAAGATAGGTATAACATTATCAAATACTTACTTAATTTAGCATGAGTTTATTTTACTAAGCTTTCGATGACTGTGTGATGTAATGGTTCGTATGCCGGTTCACCATTCGAAGAGTCCTAGGTTCGATTCAAATCGGGGCAGAAAGTTTAAATGATAATAATAATTTAGGTTTCTGTCCTCTGTCTGGAAGTTTGTGTAATTGTATCGTGACTGCGGCAATATCTTCTATTGTTTGTAAAGAAAAAATTCATTGTAGCCGTGAATAAAATGATGAAGATTTTTTAATATTTCAGGAATTAGAGGGCCATCAAAGAAACGCTGCATCCGCGTTATCGTGGTACCCGCGAGAGCGACGACTGTCTGCGCCTGCGCACAGAATCATAGATCCTGTTGAAGGTTCGTTCTACTTTGTAACTTACTCGTATTACTCATTACTATGGTAACCTTTTTTTGTACCACTGCTGAGCACGGGTCTCATCCCACAACAGGGGATGGCCTGTAGTATACTCCACTATGCTGCTCCAATGCGGATTGGTGGAGATCTGGGCTCGTGGCCAACACGCATCGGATGTAGTCAAACTGCCCAAACGGCATCCGAACTAGTTTAAGACTGTTTTAAAACTGTTTTAAGATACGCTATAAAGAGTGTATAATATCTAATAATAATATAATTAAGTATTAAATTTTTCTTAGATTGTTTTTTGGTTACATCCGACGAGGGGGAGTTCTACTTCAAGTCGCCGTCTAACGAGCCAGCTGTGTGCGGTATCTACATGATAGCCGAGCCTGATAAGCGAATTCAGGTCATCTTTAACTACCTCGACGTGCCCTGTGAGAACGGGGGCTTAGTCGCTGTAAGTTCTGGGCTTAAATTCTATAAACTATTAGCACATTCTCTTAAAAAAGAGCGCTAAGTGTAAGCTAATAATGTGTATTTTAAATAGGATAATAATAATTCTCAAAAATAACTTATTTAGTAGCCCTCACAAGGTTACGTGAATCTACAATCTAATAAAATTTCTTTACCTTTTATTTATAATTTTATTTATTTATGGCACGAAAAGTTCCTAATAGGTTTAATTGAATTGAATGTTTAATAGGTTTAATGGAAGTTAGTAGATAAAACGTCTTGTCATCAAAAGAGCTTTTGAGTTAAAGAATTTACTTCAATCTTTTTCAATTTCGATAAAATTAAATGTGATAGGTACTTCGTTATCGGCAAAGACAAAGTAGGTAACTACAAAGTAGGTAGGTACCTATTATTTAATCATTGACTTTCTACAAACGTCTGCAAAGCTTACTAAAACTATAGTAAACCAAACTGAATTTTCTTGAACAATAATTTAATTTTATGTCCATGTATTGTTAACTCAGCTTTAGGCTTATCATTTAAAAAAAACTTTCGTGCTATGCTGAATTTATAAAATAATAAATTTATAATATGTAATATTGCTAAATTTATTATAAAATTTATAAATAGATTTAATTCGTGCTGTAGGTACTTATTTATATTTTTATTGAAGGTAAGATGCGGACTATATTTAAATATTTGGTCAAAATAATGGATTAAATTGAAAACATTAAACATGTTAAATACTTTTGATCCAATAACTTAATGTCAACAAAGAAATAAACGGGGAAAAATTTAAGTGCAAAGTTTCCAGCCCGCAAACAGACAAAAGCTCCAATCTCCTTATACTCCTCTTTTTGCACTTCGGCTATTAGAATGAAGTCTTATGGAAACCTTGTTGACATGAAAGACGGGCTTTAAAATTTTATTTTTAGTATTATACTTACTACAAACTATTCTCCAGAGTAAGAACATAAGTACTCATCAAGTTTAGAAATCACTATTTTATCATTAAACCATTTTTTATCGATCACTAATAAAAATTAGTGAAATATTAAGAAAATTCCTATAACTCCTATTAGTGATTGAAGTTATTTGTATAAAAACACGTCTTTTAAATGTATGTGTGTAAGTAATGTGTAATCCACACATGCCACAAAATACCTAGGTATGCTTAATTGGGAAACATCAATATAATATTTTATTTCTCTTCTTATTCCTTTTCCAACAGGGCTTCGTTTTCTTTTACGTAAAGTTCAAGTGCTTTCTACTTTTGAATATTGAATAAAGATATAAAAAAACATATGAACATAGTATATTGTACGATCCGGGTATTGGTATACTAAAAATTGAAATTTAAACTGTTCTTCCAGAGATATTTCACCCTATTCTAATATTAAAGAAATGTTGATATAGTGGGTGGATGGATGGGAGCTCAGTGGTCAGGTGTGGCCGGCGGATGCCTGGGATGACGACAGAGTAGTGGAGTCCTGCGATCAACGACCGCAGCGGAAACTTGTATCGCGGCAGAACGCAGCCCTCATACAGTACCGAGTGCCTGCCAGAGGAAAGGGATTCTCTGTAACTGTTCACCATTTGAGGAATGCTAGACGTAAGTTTTTTTACAATCTTCCGTTAGCAAGAAGATTACTAGAAAAGGGATCGGCAAGATGAGGCCCAGAGGCCCCATACAGTCTTTAAATTTGGTAGTCTTTAAAAGGTAGGCACGAACGTCGTAAATTTATGCCTTACCCCCGAAGCAGGAAATTGCAGGAAAGCTTTTAGCTCTCCACAAGGTTTCTTCCCTGGAGAGTTTAAAATTCGTGCAGATCCATAAATACTTTAAAAACTATTTAGGTAATAGTGCTTTAAATTTATTGTAAGTAAGTAGGGTTTTTACGAAACTACGACGAAGCAAACTTAGGGTCATGGTTCCAGTTACTTAATACATTTACTATAACAGTAATATATTAATAATAATATGATTAATATAACAACTTAATATATTTTTACTTAACTTAATATGAATCAGGCTCTGAGAGATATTCGATCCCTCTGCTAATATCATGGATTCTGTCTATTTGGCTAAATCGGCGTTCTTCAGTCACTAGAGTAATCTACGTTACGTTAAAATTTGACGATGAGAAATTGAGTTGAATATTAACATTAAGTCTACGACAGCGTCTTTAGCGATAATATGTTTATCTTCGTTGAAAGCTCTGTTACCTATTAAATATACTTCGTTTGGTTTTCTTTTTACCAAATCATTATCAAAATTTTGATGATTGTTTTTATGGTGAATTTTGAAACAATTATGTTTATTGTATTATAAGTTAATTAATACAATTTTGATTACATTTTATTTCTACAATACGCAAACTTACTGGATAAAACAATTGAAAAATCTCAACTTTAAGATGTAACACATAAAATAATAAGTTACATAATAATCACGACCACATTATGAAAATATAGCATTATTCAATTCAATTCGTCGTTTTGCAGCTTGTAATCTACTGCTGTTCGGCTCTGAAGGGGTGTACACGTTGCGTAACCACGGAGAGACTGGTAACTGTTCCGTGTTGGCAGTGTCACCAGCGACAGTACGCATTTTGGACCTCGACGTGGGACAGTCTGTGAAAAGAGGCAATTTGCTTGAAGTCGAAACTGGAACTTTACACCACGTACGTACGCGTATAGATCAACTCTATGGGCAATATGTTGTATTGTGTGGGCAGATCCTGTTGAACATTGTTTTTTTGTTGTTTTTGGGTAACAAAGAAGGAACAAGATATTCAAAGACATTAAAAACATATTTAAATAGACTAAAAAAATAGACTTGTTTAAGAGAAAACGTACAAAATCTAATTTTAATTACCTAATTTGTATTAATAACTAAGTACCTAATATGATTTTATTAGAAATGTAATTAACTGAATTTCTCATTATTCGATATCCAATTTGGTATATTAGTAAAAGGACGTTACCTATTGCTTTTTATGAACTCTGACGACATGGTCTCTGCAATTGGGGAAAACCTGAAGGGAAAACATTTACGAGGTGGCTCTTACGAGGTGGTTTAAATTTTGCGATATATTACTTCGCAAAGCTTCCTTATACAAAGCTAGAACAAAACTAGTTTGTTTTATAAAGACAACAATTACAACAACCCAATTAAATTTACAATCTAATTTAAATTCAGCACAAGTACCTACACTAATAGTGTTTGAAGATATTGAAACAGAGGATCGTAAACAATTGACTGTGTAGTTACCTAATGGCAAACCTCTAATGTATTGTGAACATCAAACATAAGTAATGTCAAATGCCAGTTACCATGTCAAACGTTTCAAATGATCTCGAAACGATCCAATTTGGGGACCGTAATTACAAAGGTGCATTGGACTGACATTAATAAAGATGAAAGGCCGTCGTAGGGACTGACTAACATCACGATACATTAATAAATTATAAGAAACTTGTTCAGTAATAAACACACTTGCTTAAGTTGATTTCGGATATATTGACCCGTGCACGGTAATATTTTTTCGTAACAGAACAGAGAAAATCTCCCCTCCGTCTCTCGAACTTTTAGTTGAATAGGTTTAATTGAAAGGCATCTATGCTATCTAGCTATGTGATTAATTGTTTGGGTTTCGTGAGATTTGTAAACAATCAACATAAGTAACTATTGTTGAAAATTTCTAATTTACATTGAAAACAAAGTCTAATTTTATCTGTCTTACAGCAAATTGCAGGAATCGGTTTTAAATTTATTGACATACTACTTAAGTTTTTTTTTTTGCATTTCTGGTGATCACTAGATATAAGTTAAGAATAGCAGCCAAGACACTAACGGAAGCATTAACTTCTTATAAAGTTTCTTGCAATTATCTTAAAATACATACCTACTGTTTTTATAAAGACAAAATTAAATACGTCTATTTACTATTTATGGCGACACGTAAGAACGTACACGTAAACGACATCTGCCGTTTTCATTCGACTCGAGAGCTGTCATCTTAAATATGACTCTCTAATAAATAACGTTTATTCATACGAAACGTCAAAGGATACTGACTACACCAGTAGTCAGGTAGCCTGCGAGCTCACCACACCCCACTCCACCCTCGTTCGGCCCATTTCCTACGGAGAATAATTGATGGCGACGAATAGAGCTTTTAAACGCGACAGTGTGAACTTACGGTTACTTAGGGACTTAGTGAGAGTTGGCAGTTAAGAAAAACGCTTTCGGTAATCTATCGTGTCATACATTGCCAATCTTAAGCAGCGAAAACTCGCATTTGATAAGAAAACGAGCAATGAACACGTTTCACTTTAAGTTGTCGTCGTAATCGCTAGGGGAACTGCAAGTCGATGTTTGGAGATACTCGAAGTGGAATTGCGATATTAACTAAAAAAAATACTTGGGGCCCTGGGGCAGACACAGGAGGACCACCGAGCCCGAGGCCTGGGTAATGAGTTTCACTTCGAGGTGTGTACGTTAACTAAAGCCCCATCCTCTCTGTAAGTGATACGTGAGTATAACAAAATTCGCGTAACTGCCTGTTCGTTTGTTTAGTGCACAAAGCGTGGGCTGGCTGACTATGTGGACATTGGCGGCGCGAACGGGCTCGATCACACTAAAATGGAAGTCCTCGAGAACCTGTGTGGACTGGACTCTAATGAAGGTAATATTATATGTACCTACTTTACACTAGCCAACTATACAGGGCGAGCTGACACTAATATTGTTCTAAGTTAATCTAAATTATTCTTGAAATTAATTGGTTTACATTCAGTGGATTAAGATTGTCTAACCGACAAAAACTGCTCAAGAGGCTAATATTAATAATTTAATTCTTAGTGAAATACAGATTACAGATATGTTCACTTTTTCATTTGATTTACACGAGTAGGTAGTCTAATCAGGAAAATAATAATACTATTAGCCACAGAATGTCCTAGTTATAAGGCGAATGTGTGAGTTTTACTCGTATGTTCAACAAAAGGAAGACATTTACTCTTAGACAAGATATTATCTCGCCCTGGCTAAGGCGATGCATTAGCTACTATCAAAGACAACAATCATTCTTTATACATTTTCTTTGTGACTAATGGCCGTGATCATCCTGTTGGATCTGTGTGGGAAGATTTCATTGCGGATACGAAGGGTTTTCTTATTCAAGGCTCAATTATTTTGATTGTACTCGGAGACAAAAAGTAATCGTAATTAGGTAACGAGTAATCTTGTCATTAGTTGCAAAATTATATTTATATACAAATAAATATTAGTAGTACCGGTCTATAAGTTAACCGACTTCAAAAAAAAGGAGGAGGTTCTCAATTAGACTGTATTTTTTTTGTTTGTTACCTCATAACTTTCGACGGAACGGATTTAGATGACTTTTTTATTTGAAAGCTGATGCTTCCCGTTTTAATTTGGTCCAGTTCTGACAACGGCATCCATGAGATAACCATATAAATCTTAAATTTAAGTAAGTTTGTGCGCGACAACTTTAAAGTAGGTTTTATTTCGTAACACGAGTAATAATTTATTAAGTCCCGTTTTCGATTTTTCAATTTCCCTGCACCGAACGTGTATATTACAAAGCACGTTTACAGACGAATACTTGTCTTGCTCTATATCAGCATCTCAGCGATCACTTTGATAAAGCAACGTGCGTCACAGCCTGCGATCATTGTAGATATTGGTTCTTTATATGATACGAAAAACCTTTTTAAGTAAAAGCATAGATAATCTCATAACATCCGTGTACCAATATAAAATGTAAACGTTTAACGGATCGTATATAGCAGAAATTTAATTTACTGCTCGCATCGGCATTTTGTATAAGCCGAAGGTAACTTATAATATGAATGTCTCTTTAATAAAAGGACATAAAGGATCTTTTTATTCGAGTACCTAAATATCAATGTTGTCTGTAATAGGTTTTATGGCTTGCTGCTGGGGTACGGGTCGCTCCCCTATAATAAGATAGATAACCTAGAAGTTATATATAACTTTCGTATCTGAAAAACAAAATTGCGCACAAAGCTACATTTTAACGAAAAATATTGTTTTAACAAACAAAACTAATTACTGCGTGGTGAAAGAATTTAATTATAAAAATTACAACGTAATTTAAACGTTTTGCTTTTCAGTAATAGGAAACTTTTCTCCAAAGAATTAATAATGAGAGAAAACGTATTAAGTATTTATTTAAAGGTTCTTTCACGGGGAAAAACTCAAAAAAATTCTACCAAAGTTTTTTATTATTTTAAGTTATTATAAGTCTTTCTTCATTAAATTATGATTCTATCATATTTTAATTAGTAGATGTCATAATTTAATTAAAATATAAAAATAACTATTAGTCCGAATTTTATTTATTTTATACAGTTAATGTAAGATTACAATAGGCGGATTTAAATGTGTATCTACAAGTGGCTCGTATAAGCCTATAGCATAATTTATAATACATGCGACTCAACTGATTGGTGTGACGTGACAAAGTATACTGCTGATAGGTCACATATTGTTTCATTTCAATCAATCATAATAATGTTTGAAGTTGCCACGCTAGTTTCCGTACTAAAGGAATATAGAGGCATTTCCAGTCATCACTTCTCTCTCTGTTCCTTATCGAATTTTTAGGGGGTCGGCCCACTGAAAAAATAGGCTGAGATTCAACTACTGGGCTAACACTGTCCGCAATTCCGCATGCTTATTAGTCATATTGTTTTATTTACAGCGCGTCGTCCCCTTTTCATTGGATGTGAAGACACCGTTGTTCGACTGGTCTCCAGCGGCAGATTCCAAAATTCCGTCACCGTGGCTTTTGCGCCGCTGTCTATAGACAATATTGAGCACGCTGACTTGATCTGTGGCATCAATGACATATAAACAGTTAAAATATTTTAATGTTTAAATGAACTTCTACAACCGCGGCAAAAAGCTTTGGAACTAAACGTCTGTAACTCAAACTTTATTATAACAAATCGACTGTAACTTATTGTATTAATAATTTTACGTGTAGCTTTTAATGTATCGTAAATTGTAACAACAGTCATTTATAAGTTATACATGATTTATGAATAGTTAAGTGAAAATTGTAAAATTAACGGGTAATATATTAAGTTTAGGTATATTATGTGTGAATGTAAATTCATATGTAATTGTACGCAAAAATTCTTAAGCCAATATCAAATACGATTACAATCAGAACACGAGTACCTTTAATGTCTAGTCAAGCAATTTAATTAAATGTTGATATAATGTTTTACTATTGCCAATAAATTAGATATTATATCATTGGACTTTTATTTAAGTACTTATTAATGGATGATTGTTGGTAAACTATTTTATAAAATGTGTGAATAATAATAGGTATGCCTTCTTTTTTCTACTCTAGGTAACATTTGAAAATAAGATTTTTCAAGGTTTTTCAAAACTTACCATGGTAAGTACCTATATTACCTATGTATGAGCTTGCAACCTTTTTTAATGGCCTCCGACGGCACCCGAGGTTGCTTAACTTGTAAGATCGCTTGAAGAAACCAAATTAATAATGTTATATTAAACAAGTCTTACGCTAGATAAACAAAGTTTTGATAAAAGCTGAATAGCGTTCCTAATAAACTTTATATTCAGACTGCATCTACTCGTCATTTAGGGTATGCAATATTAAATTATAGAATTTCGTGTTATTGTAAAACTTACCCTACTTGTTCTCTTTGACTCTACAAATGAAATTTCTCTTGTTTTATTTATGGTTCTGCACACAAAATATTTGCTTTGGGGTTCATATACTGAACCGCATTGCTATTCTGTCATAGCATACTATACGACCGTAATCTACCACGATAGCAATAGTACCTAGATAGTTACTATTAGCTATAGGAACAGCTAAACGAAACAACAATTGTATTAACTGTCGATTTTCGTTTATGATGCCATCAACTATTCTAAAAGAGCAAACACTGCATCAGACCTTTCAATTGATCGCTTCAGTAGAACCTAATCAATTTACTGTCAAGATAACAAAAACATAAAAGATAAAAGTCCATTTATCTGTAGCTCTATAATGCTTGCGTCTGTTAGGCGTCTGGTCGTCTGTCTCGTTTATTTATTAATTAGGTTTTTTAATTAGTTATTTAAGTAACAATGTTTGAGAAATATTTCAATGTGAAACGAGATAGCCACCATATGTGACTATAAAAAGGGTTGAACGCAATTTGGTTTTACAATTATTATCTTTAAATAGTCGATCCTTTTAAAAATATACCTAGGCGCTGTTCATTTTTACTTTATTTTATAAATATAAGCCAATTTTTTAAGAAATATACATAGATGTCGTAGACCGTGCGTTGAACTGGGCTGATCGAGATCTGCCTAGGCAGATCTATGAGAGACACATATTATATTTGTCGATTTGCCCAACTAAACACCTATACGTGATTTGGCTACGGCGTTTTATGGCTTGGCTATAGCGAAATATATTTGAGTATCGTAGTTCCGTTTCGAGACATAGAATAAGTTTGGTTTTCTTAGTTTTGTTTAAGTTAATTTAGTTCAATTCGATAGCTTAAGTTTGGTTAGGTTAGTTATGCTTTCGTCATCCCACAGAGTCAATTTGCCCAAGCATGACGGCGTCGTTATGTTTTTGGATAAATCTCGATCGGCCAAGTTTAACGATCAGCCTACGACATAGATATACGGTTTAGTGGCCAACACCGGTAAAATGTTTTAGATCGTCGTAAAGCCAAAGTTTTACCATAAAAATAAGGTTTGGCGTACTCGTATGTTATGGCTATCTTACAAGGACAATCCGAACTGATTTACGCGCCAAGATAGGTATGACTTTGGTGTACCATTTGCTTTTGAGGTAAACCTCCACATGTAAAATTTCCTGCAAACTCGTTTGCAACTTCGTTAGGTAAGTATAAAAAATCGCGGAACCTACGTACGAGTATCTGACGTGTTATGTACGAGTTTTGTATTTCGTACGTAATATTTACTTACAGAGACCTTTCGCTTTGGAAAAAGTTACATTGTACAAACTAAATATTGTCACATAGATAAAAGGTTCAGCTGCGAATTTTCCAATTCGCAAAATGTCAAGCGAGCGCAATACGTCCAATTAGCGGAATGTGTAGAGGTCAGTGATTCATCAGGAATTCATTAACCCTCCACTTCAGCGAGTTAGAAACGACAAAAGTTTTTTTATGTGTTTATCACAAAAAGAAAACCCTTTACCGTTTAAAACAATACTTTGTTGTTATTGATGACGTAATTATAAATAAAGAAACGTGGGAAAGCAAATAAAAAACGATATTTAATTAAATTTTATTGATTAGTTTTCTGGATAGAGATAATTCATAATTGAATATTTGAAGCAAATTATTATAACTATTTTATAACAACATTTAGATGGTGATAATTTACTATGGTGAAATAAATCTTCGTGCAACTGTACAAACGAATATAAATATTAACAAAATTTTTATTAATTTATCTATTTTCTTTTGTTACAATAATTTTACTTAAAACTACAAAATTACTTCTAGTTAATATGTGAAAATAGCTATTTTTAGTACTGAGACTATGCACAGTGAAAGGAAATTGACCAAGAAGCGAAATAACCATTGTTCGGTTGTATTCAAATTATATGAAATATTGTCAATGTCATTTGCATTTTGGTTTTCAATAGGTATAAAATGAATAAGTGCACACCGACATGTATACATTATTTAGCACCTAATCTGTAAGCAGTACCTACAACATTACACTCCTGTGCATAATTTGGTGATCCCACATCGCAGTAACTTTTTATAAAGGGATGCTACTTGAAATTTACGAATATACTTAAATGTACTATTGCCAATGGGTGCTAGCAACGCAAGAGAAACAGTTCTGTTCAAAACATGGATCAAAATAGAGTGAACCTCATTAGAGAAACTGGTCGAAAGAAATACAATACATCTGCTTCCTATCTGTAACATTATTCAAAGGACTTTCATTTACCTAATTTGGTAATTTCGATAATAATCAAGTACAGGTAGCGGCTTGAAATATTGGACAATAAATATGGATTAAGTTATGTTATAAACATTACTTCACAAAAAGAAACTGCAATGTGATAACACCTGATCAGTTAAGCTTACGAGTAACATTGAACATTCATTTTCTATAATACATACAACAAATAGTACATTCTTCTATCTACTACTACACATTTAGAGCAGATTTACATTACATTTAAAATATGTTAAAATAGTTTAAGCAAAACTTTTAATAGTAATTAGTAAAGAATATTATTACGCTGTGTAAATGAAACTCTGTACAAATAAACGCTAAACTAATATTATTTATTAACTAACTAAATTGTGACGTAAGTTTACTTTTAACTAGATACATAATATACAGAAAAATTAAATTCATAAAAATAATTAATAATTTTAATAACTCTTTTTCAGTTTACTCAGAAAACAAAATTTAACAACCGTGTATTTAACGATCTTTTCACGGAGATGTAGTGATTATAGTCACTGAAAATCTGTTA
>DWAV01001946.1:0-12190 GCA_018231305.1 Noctuana lactifera | reverse complement strand
TCATGAGGAAGGTTATAGGCTATCAAGCATTACGTTACTATTCTTAACGCGGGTGAAACCGCGTGGCACAGCTAGTTGAACGGTTCCTATAGTTAGGTTAGGGCTGATGCATGTATAGGTACTATTTCTTATCGCGGTAAAGGCACCGCGACTGAGGAGTCGCTCTTATATCCCGCCGTGGACCGAGCCAGCTCTTGTGTTTGTGTTTCGGCGAACATATTAATTCCCATGAAGGCAACGACGTTTTACCTTAGATAGGACTTCTTCTTGTCCTATTAAGGTGGCTTGCATGCTAGTTTTGCTTTTCATTTTAATGATAAAAGTAAAACGTTAATAGCTCGATACTTATATTGGCTCTCTATGCGCTAATGAAAATTGATCTAACCCAGAGTTTGTAATTTGTACCAAATCATCGTGTGTTATAGAAAATATGATGTGTTTATAAAATAATAATATAGTAATGACAGTAGGTACGTTCTAGTGGGCAGTAACCTTTATAGAGGGACATCACGAGTGCTGGAATTTTACGGTCTTTGTGCGATGCTCGTTGCTAATAAAGTCAAAAGGAAAATTTTTGTTGGATATGTTGTCATTTAATATACGAGTAGGTGTTATATTATTTTTGAAAAATCGTTCACTATATTTGTTCTTTATGGTGTAATTGCTAACTTAAGACCCATCAGTACCGGGACGCCTTTTCAACCGATTCTCCGATAAAAGTCACAGGTACCTACTCTAATATGCAACTAATAAAAGTTTTTTTCTTTTTTCAGGTAAAATCATCTTTATAAATATTAAAATGCCTACTGCGGGATAAAGGTAACTTAGTATGGAATTACTGTAAACTTTTACCTATCGATTGACCAATTAAGTTTTCTATATTTTATTTTAATCATTAACTTTATATTTATAATATTAACACATATACACAGATATTGGGATGTTTGGGACATGGGATGTTCCTACTTTAATTTTCGAAGGGACTGATTTGTTTTAGACTAATGTCTAAAGAGAAAGATACTGTAGTTACAAAATGTGTCAATCTATTATTGGACGTTCATTATTTATATTATTATTATTAAAATCATAATAACTGTTAATAACTTTATGAAAGTATTGAAGGAATTAACGATAATATTGGAATTTATTTAAATCCATAATTAAACTCCACAAGCTGAAAAATCTCCAAGATGCTGATACAAATTCAGTTATTGATAGCATTTATTTTGGGCGCGGAAGCGCAACATATGTTCGTCGCACTTATATAGGTACAAGTAGGTAAATTATATAATGCTTGAACAGATGTTGGCTGTTTACAAAAGTATTCATAATGGTATCGTTAGCACATGTTTAAACATTGAAGACCGGCTTTAGTACCTACTGATCACTTACTTTTGATGTTGATCATTTTAATTTCTTCAATTGTTAATTTTCGAAACGAAATTTTTTTTATCGCGACTTGCGGGAAGAGTACCATTCAGGTAGAAATCATCACGTCAGTATTCGGCATAAGGCTTGCTAACGGTGGGTTATGGTATTAGGGCAGCGGTGGTACCTTTACAAGCTCTATGATCGCCAAAATATGTCAAGAAAAGATTTATTAAATGAAACTAAAAAATAAACTAATATTAACGTATCAAGATCCATTAATAAAGATGACCTGTTTTTAGCTACCTATATAGTGTTGTATCGAGTTTTCTAAACAATAAGCTTTGTCTCGAAGTTATCGAGCGACCTTGTCTTAAGGCACGCCGATCCCTAACTACTTGACTCCTGCAAATTTCATCAGAGGCTAACCATTTCGGAGTCTCGTCGTGATTGTTTAGATTGACCGCTGCCTTTGTTCCGCTATCTAGGTCACAACTCGGGGATACCTGCCCGACCGCCCGAAATGCTGAATATTGGATCTGCGAAGCCACCTCCTCGTAGCTCTAGGCAATCTGGAGTCCAAGTTATTATTAGTTTAGGTATAGGGAGCAGGGAAGAGGTTTTGACATTCTGTCGACCGTCGCTTTTACATTGATAGCCAATCAATGCCTGATTCAATAATAATTGGCTTACAGGATTCACAACTGTTGTTGTTCATAGAGAACATGTGAACATGTTGCGTTTTGAAATCTGATTGAAAGTATATCGATTGACTTGTGGTTGGGTATTTAAATATTATTTGTTATTATTGTATTTAATACAATTATTATTAACTGCGACTTTTTACGTTAATTTTGCCAGTAAAATTTGTGTGTTAGTGTGTCACCATCTTCCACATACTGTGAGTTTCCCCTTAAAGAGGTTAGATTAAATTACTTGTATTTTTTCATTATGGTTTTTCTGGCTTTAAAGTACTTAAGACAACGTTAAGCTTTTCTTGGTTGAGAAGTTCTCGTTTTAACTCATTATTGTCCTGAATACATTTTATTTCTGTCTTCGTAATTCACTATAGATTTCATTTCAAAACAAAATTTACTCGTATAGTGAGTCGCTTTGTTTAAAACAAAAATCTTAGCATGTACTTATTTACATATGTGTACAATATACATAGCTGACCGAACTAATGCGTGTGAAACCTTTTGTCTCAGGCGTGGTTTCACAACGTTTGATAATTATACACAATATTGTGACTCAGTGTGTTGTTGACCTTTTTGTAATGGCTGTGTATGTGTATCGGCTACGGAACCGTTAATTAAATTATTAATAATTCGAACGAATCCAATTCAGTGTTGTGTTGACAGAAACATCTGTGGCGGTAGAAACATGCTAGTCTCGCTAAGTCTAAGGTACATAAGCATACTATACTACCTAGAGTGCCAAGATTAATTAATAATTAGTCTAAAGATTTTTTTCTTTATATTTTTGAATTAACGCTTCAAACTTATAGCTCTATTATTATTTAAACACCGGTACGACAGACACGAGATATCCTACATTAGTTTAGTTTTTTCTCGTTTTGCGGTACGGAACAATCAATTAAAAAATTAACCGAAGGTCATTAACCTTCTCACACTTCCCTTGCTGCATTCGTGACAGTCCGTGTAAAAACGAACTGTGCACGAAAAAATTATGAACCCACCAGGTGCTAACGAGCTCCCCTAATATGGACCAGGTATGGTACACCCGCATGTATTGAGACACGGCCTCCTCACATTTATTGCACTCCTGGTATTTCCAAATAAAACAGTAAGGGGACAGGAATTAGTATTAGGTACGTTTTATTTCATTTTTGTTACTTAATAGGTAACGATACTTGTAATAGTTGTAATACAACCCAAGGTAATGTTTTCATTGCATTGTTAACGGATTTGAGGCCCCGTTTCTACACGACATTTTCATTAGCTAAGGCACATTTTATTAACAACAAAAGTAAACGTTCACTGGACTGATATATTCATTTCACTTCACAACGCGACTCGGCACATTTCTTATCAATTCCGAACTTAAATAGGTCAACGCTGGACGGTTTACAAGTCTATAGAGTTTATAATTGTCGCGTTATGTTGTATGTATACTTTGGTTACGTTACTAGCCATTTGTTATGTGTTTATCTGAAGGTACACGGGCTTTGAAAGTGTGTAAACATGTGTAACATGAACCAAATATAAATGTGGTACGAAAGGTGAGCCTAATGCTAAACAGCATTCTCTACCAGCCAGCTTTGAGAAGTGCAAAGAAATATGAAGGCGGCACGTAATGATGAGAAAAATAATAGGTGAGAGATTGAAAGAAAGTAAATTGTTTTTAAATAAGTGTAAAATAAGATCTTAATCATTAAACTTTAGCGGCCTCTCGTTTCATTAAAAGGGCCATAAACAATTGTCTAAGTTAGAAGTAACAATTATAAGTGACTTTGTTTGGAAGTAAAATCCATTTGGCTCCACCACTATTAATTACCTAAGCTAAACTTAATTCACCGGCTAAATTGGTTTTTAGGGGTGTATCGTTCGTAGCCTATTTCGAGCGTCTGTTAAAAATAAGGCCATTACAGTTTCCCCAGACAATAGGAACGCGAGTGATCTATTTTGGAGGCTGCACTCAAACGCAACCTATTTATAGCTTTATAAGACGTTACTACATTCTATTTCTGGGCGATTGATTCATCCCTCGCCTGCTGCGTACCTACGACCTACTGGCAGGACGCTTATTATCAAGGTACTTTCACACTATGTTTGATTGTGTGTTGGAAATTGTCAGCTATTTAAATTGTTTTCTGTTGATTTGTGTAAAATAAATAAAGTTAAAAATTACTATGTCTAATTTATGAAATCATTTCATTGCTCTATTTGGAGATGATCCTTAAATACAATAATAAAACGAACGAGGTATCGTTATCATCTGCGACAACAGCGCAGTTATACAACCATACAATAGTTTTTTCATACAACCGCACCGCCCTCCCGAACAATTGCACATGCAAACAATAAAGAAATTAAATATTTCACAATTCAACACTATCAGAATATTCATTCATACCCATTTAGTTTAACAATAATCTTGTCATCGAATCATCGGTTTAGTGAAATTCGATTCGAATCTCGCTCCGTATATAACAGATCAGTTTTATTTGAAACGGTAAACATTTTTATTGCCTCAGCAGTATAGTGAGCGAGTGCCCTTTACATCTCCGTGAAGAGGACAGAATTCTAATCTATTTCCATCTATTTTAGCAGAAAAAGTGACATTTCCATTGATGTCTCACGTGCTTCTGTGTGCCTGAAGCCGCAGTTGACGTGAGGATTATTTCAAGAATTTTGTTTTAACACTCTTTTGTTTCTATTTACATTACCACGTATTCAGTAGGTAATCGTTTGCTATATTTTTATTGAACCGATCAGCAATATTTATAAGTTTACATTATAAAAATAAAACAAATGACAGAGTTGCGTTGATATTGATCTTGTTATTGAGTTTTTGTGTGTTTATTGTTTACATAACCGTGAGATCGACTTATCTTGCAAGTTATGCAACATAACAGAATTTCGTCAAAACTGATTATCATGCACCGTTTACATTGTAACTGTGTAGGTAGTGACGAAGTTTTCATACATCCCCATTGATTTATCTTTGATTCGAAGATTTCTGCCCCCCCCCATATTCGGAAATATCACTTTCCAATGTATAGTGGTACGCTAACACATTATGTGTTAGCTACCTAAGTATTATTGCTTATAATGAAACCGCCAAATGATTTCAAACACAAATAGGTACATATCTTAAACAATACGTGATAAAATGTACAATACCTACTGTCATAACATAACAAGCACCAGTAACGGAATGGCTTTTATCGTGAAATCTCCAATATTCTTTATTACGAAAGCAATTTTCTTTCTCGGTTTGCGTAGCTGCTCTACCAGCTACAGGAAAATGTTGCGAAGTTATATCAGATTACAAAAAAACACCTCCGTCGCATTTTATTTACTCCACTTTTACTAAGGAGTAGTTTGTTTGTATCCATAAACAGTTGGAGTTGATATTCTAACTTATTTATTTTGTTACTATGTGAATAGAAAGTTAAATTCTTATTATTTGCGGCTTTGGTTGGACTATTCTTCAATTCGAACTATCGAAAATTGTAATGGTTCAATTATATTTGTTATACTAGTTACACAAAGACACAATTACATAAACACCCAGACCGGAACACAAATCTAAAGTCATCATTTAAACCTCAGCCCCGCGGGGAATCGAACCCAGGACTCATCGAATGACGGATCGACAAGGTAATCGCTGCACCACAACGGTCGTGAATAACGAGATAGTGTTGATTTCAGAGGTAGCGCAGGGTCGGATCAAGTGGCGACATCTAGGGGTGAACGTTGTTTATTTAGTAAATGTTGAAAAGCTGACGGATAGATTGATGGATAGATTACCGAAAGGGGAAAGGGCTGTTTGAGCCTTTTATTATTTCTCCGTCAAGTCACGCAGACATCTATTAGCAAGCGTCCAATCAAAAAAATCAATTCAAATTAATTAATTGATTCTTTAGTTTGTAAAATTGTAAATCTATACAAATAATAAAAAGCTGAAGAGTTTGTTTGTTTGAACGCTGGAATCTCTGGAATCTAATAATATAATCTCTGGAACTACAAGTCGGATTAGAAAAAATATTTTTATGTATGATAACTACATTCATGAGTAAGGTTATCAAGCATTACGTTACAATTCTCAACGCGGGTGAAATCGCGGAGCACAGCTAGTAAAAAGTAATAGTAGATAGGTTTAATGTTCAGCATTTCTTTTCTTTTAGGTCAGTTAAAAAATTCCTAACGAATATGACTAGTAAAGTAGTTGCAAACCAGCTCGCTTAGTCGAACTGGTGTAGTGTAGAGAGTTTGCCTGAGAAGGGACTGGCCGTTTCCTCTCAGTACCTACATCATAGACTAAAGGACTCCGATTCATCCATTGCATTCGTAACATTTAACGTCGCGAATTCGAAACATTAAGATTCTATCGCTCGTAAATGACATTCAGATTTTATCGCGCCATGTTTTCTCACAAGTCACCTCTTCGACTCATCTCGCAATCTTTATTTAAGTAAATATATATGACAGTGTATATTATATATCAACACGGAGCTAGGAGCGTGACCTCTCACTTTCACCGCAGAAATAAGCGAATGCATGTCACCGGGCCGTGTTTAGTGTCAACGCGGATAGATTTAATATTGTTAGGGTTGTAACGTTTTATGGGGAAAATGGGAGAATGAATGGGGAGAATTGAGTTACCGGTGATCCCGGGGCTGAGCAGAGCTGATGTTCTCTGAGGGTGCGGTAAGAATCTGGTTTAGACGAAGTCTATAAACATAGAGTGAGAGTGCTGGCCACTATCTTTTCAAGATTAACGAGAAAGTAATTGAAATTCTGATGTTTCTTCGAAGCGAAGAGCGGTCTCGGAAAATGTAAAGAAAAAAACCTAAATTAGAAATGTTCAAGTACTAGTAGCTAGTATTATAGGATTGGGTCTTTTAGTAGTAATAGTCTTATCCAAGCGTCGTCGCGCGGGGGCCGATGAATATCCTAGAAATTCCTAGAAATTCCATTACCTAGAATTAATTTTATGGCGAACTGGAACACCCAACAAAGCTTCCACCGAATTCTAACACTGAACGTAATCTAACTTTTACTGCTAAATTATCGTTACATTTCACCTCCTTTTTCAAGGAATTTCGCCTTTGTCCCGTAAGAGCCAGTTAATATTAAAGGAGTCGGCACAAGGAGAGTAGGAAAGTATTAACCTACACCAAGTCGCGTGATTCGAACGATAACTTGGTACCCACCCGAACTAGGTCACCGTGCGTCTGTCACCATGTTGTATGCTGTTATACGGGACAGTCCTAGCATTTAACTAATATTGCTGTCAAATTAGGTCCTGATATTGACCTATTCACATGCTCAATTGCACGCTTCTATACTGCAGCAGGTCGTATTTTGGAGACCATGTCCATTTGTTCCAATATTGCTTGAATACCTTATAAGTAAGGTTTTAATAATACTTAATGTCTACTTTGTTACCTTTATTGTTAATTTATTTAGTTAACGTTTAAAATTAATTAAATTTGTGGTTTCACATTTGTGTTTGGTTTTATACTGTAAGAAAATTATTGGTGATAAATGATATATGATAATTAATTATTATTAATATACATTTATCACCGATTATTATTAATATACTTTATATTTAAAGTTGAAGAGTTTGTTTGTTTGAACGCGCTTATCTCAGGAACTACTGGACCGATTTAAAAAATTCTTTTTGTATAGGATAGCTACTATTCATGTACGTATCTAATTAAGCTAGGGTCACGTAACTATTTCCCCCGTTACCTAGAACGTCTCATCAATATACGACATTCTGGTAACACTTACTCTGAATAGTCAGCTTGACAGAATAAGCACAATGCTGTTTTGTAGTTGTTACCGTCTCCGTACTCCACGACACTCAGGTGAAAGTCAATTCTTATTAATCGGATAGCTACGTTTTACATCTACGTTTAAATAAATTGGTGTTTCGAGGGTCATATTAACACTTCATATTGAAGGGTCATATTGACGACCCGCGTGGTGTAGTGGCTACCACGCCAGTCCACCATTCGAAGGGTCCCGGGTTCGTTCCCCGGCGAGGCAGAATTTTTATTGAATTTATATTTCTCGGTCTGGGTGTTTGTGTATTTGTCTATGTATGTGTCCATGGCACCCACGACACAGGGAATCCTAATGTGGGGTTGTGAGTGTGAAGCGTTATTATGTTATTATTATTACTTTCTTTGATAATTAGCGCCGTGAAATTACTTAGTAAATCTTTAGCGGTGGTCGGAAGGTTGCACATCATTCGCTTATAGATGGCGTTACAAGTCCATGAATTTATTTAAATCGGTCGAATTTCCATATATACGCGACCTCTACTTTGAATAAATGTACATTTTGTTTAGTAGTAAATAGTAGTAGGTAATGTAGTTACTGTATATTTATAATACGTAGTTGATTTTTAACAGTTTTTATGTGGTATTAAATGTTACAAAATGGAAACATTTTGCACGCGAATAATCAGATTACTGGATACACACGCCGCCAAAAGTGCACATGCAATCTCAACTCAATTTTCCCAAGCAATCAAACCTCACGTGACTGGCTACATATTGCCTATGTCCTTTTAATTGACACGATAGGTATAATCGTATGGTGTCCTACCTGTCGCGTTCAGTTTACATTTTTTAACATGTTGACATTGTTGGCATTACCTACGAGCTATTTACATCAACTAAAATGTCTTGACGATTTTTCTTAATTAAAAGATAACTACTTTACGAAGATTTTTTGTTTTCCTAAAATGTGCCACAACTTAGAGGATTCTGGGCCTTGTATATAAATGAACGAAATTTCTATTGAATAGAAACGTTCCATCATAGAAGTTTTCAAAGAATACACAATAACTCGTATTATAAATGTTTCAGTTATTCCCAAAACTTGAGTCAAGGCCGACAAGACGGCACTGCTATTATCATAAAATTTAATAATTACAAATTCGTTCGACCTTGACTTGATTTGATTTGCGAATCTAGGCTTAATTGTCTTTATCGTACGGTTGAAAACACTCTTATCACCGCATACTTCTAATGTAATTGTTAATTACACGAAGGCGTGAGAGCATTTTCAACTTTAACGTTCTAGCAATAAGGATAAGCGGAGACGCCGTAGTGAAGCGAACGCTCGTTATCATTAAACGTTGTGGTGTTGTGTTAACGCACACACATGTTATTACGCGGGTTTTTGCTATATCTTATCACGTGTTGCTATTTTCGTGTTATTAATGTAATCGGTATTCGATAGCTATGTTTTTATGTCAGATCGGAACATAAACATTTTTGCTTTTTATTTTATCGGTTTGCCGGCTTGTGCAATGTTGTAATTATATATTTTATTTTAAATGTTTTTGCGCACACCACTATAGGGTATACCTACTTAGATGTAAAAACACAGAGATAATATACATTATACAGTATACAGAGAATTTGTGGCATTTACGTATTTTTCCGTAGTTACTTTTTCCTTTTCAATCGACTTCTCAATTCTTTTTTTTTTTTTTAATATTTTTGATGATTTTTTTTCATTTAAAAGTTGATGCTTCCCGTGTGATCCCATTTCAATTTGGTCCACTTCTGACATTGGCATCTATGATAAAATCACATACAAGTAATAGGTCTTTAATTTGCATAAAGCATAGGTACGCGCGACAATTTAGACGGCGGTTGTTTTCGTAACTCGAGATATAATTACATCGAGTATATTTGATTTTCCAACTAGTAAATCAATCTGTAAACGTCACATGAACTAGTGTAGATGCAATACTATTCAATCGTGTAATACGGGGCGTTATACGACCTTGCTACGCCCAGTGTTAACGAACCGGCCGTCGGCAACAGGCTTACGAATTAGCACCTCCTTCCGCTATAGGTGGTCTCTTGGAGATCACTTGGAAATTAACACGGTGGACGAACTACTTGGAAAGCTAGAGCAGCGAAGTCCACCATCACCTTTCAACTCGGTTATAATGGTTAACAAACACAGAGCAATAAAAAAATCAAAAATTACTAAACATGTATTGTGCTGTAATTGCGTTGGAGGTGACACAATCGCGCACAGCGTAAGTGAGCGCCAAATACTTGTTTCTTCAATAAGTCGCAAAATAGAATACATAATTAATTTTGTATTTAAAATCTCTTAATTGAGTCGTTTCGTAATGTAAATTAGAATTGTTTGTCGAATTTTCAACTTGGCAACATCTAATCTTTTGAAAATAAAAAAATTATACTACCTACCTAAGAGATCATACGCAACTTCGTGTTTTTTTGTTTGTTAAAACATCCTGTTTTTATTCAATCTAGAGATCTAGACTGTAAACATTATGATGTATTAATTATGTAGGTATATGTTTTTTATTTAGTTAGTGTTTTATGTTACTTGCTAACTTTAGAAATGAATAACTGAAGTTGATGAATTTAACTTTGTATCCCGTCTTAACCTAGTTACGATCGTGCAGCACTCACTATCGAGAATATACATTTTTAACAGGAAATCCCCTTCTTATTAGACTTCTATCTCGAAAGAGAAATATATTTTACAAATTAGCAGTCATTGTAGTCGAGCTGTAGCTCAAAATGAAGTGCGATATTGACATTGGCGCGCCGCCAAGTACAGCTATCACTAATATTCTTGCTAATCACATAAAACAAGGTTTACACTTGCAATTGTGTTGAAGTTGATAAGAATGTGTAAAATAACTCTTAGTTACAACGTAATAAGGTCGAAATAAGAGCGTGAAAAGTTTGATTTCATAAAAAATCTGTTCGGGGTACCTACTTCTCGTATATTATGTTCATGGAAGATAATAATATGCAACTCTATTTCGATGGGCTGATTATTGTGACGTGTGGGTAAGTGAAAATTGTGTTGCTCTCGAAATCAAATTCAAGGCTCTTTTAAAAACATTTCAACTGACATTCTAGTCTTTAGTTTTATTTTACGGTCTTCTAGTCACCTTTGAGTTTCGAGTGAGTGATCAAATTCGTAGTAATAGACTCCATTAACCATACGCCTTATGCGAAATTAAGTTCGCTGTAACAAAAGCGGCAGCTTATCGAATATTCCGTGAAATAGCTTAGCCGTCGACAAATATTGGGAATGCCCGCTCCAGTTGGCAATACTATTGGAATACCTGTGAACAAACGCCATCCACTGCCCCCACTTACTGGATTGCGGGCATTAACTAGATGAACTGGCGATTGATTTATTAACTAAACGGTGCTGTTTGAGAATTCTATTTGTGCATACTTACTGTATGTTCGATTTTACTCATTGTTTACTTAATTTAGAAACGTGAGTACTATTTAAGAGTTGAAGCCTAAATCATTATTGCTTGGGTCGAACGGATTATGACATGTGTATTTTTTGATTAAAACACTTAAAACCGCCGGTCTAACGAAGCTGTTAATTATTGCATGTAGTCGTGTGATAGTAGTGTAAACTTTGGAATATTTAATATTTAGTTGTCCTTCGAGCCGGATTCTCTAATACAGTGCGTTTAATGGCTATATTTGTGTAACATCTAATAATAAAACGCTATAATTAGTCTTGTAATGATATCAAAACAACTTTAAAACCGTGTTAAATAAAGTGCATACATAATTAAGACTCATTTAGTATGCATCCTTTAACAGTTTTAATTATTTCTCGTGAACAGTGGAGAAGATTTATAAAATTTTATATTTAAACACGCGATAACAGATCAGGACACGTTTATATCTGTATCTCCATTATACAGACGTCTAATAAGCGAAATAATACTATCATTTCAGGATGTAGATATCTGTGTTAACATGGGTATAAAATGTTAGGCGGGTTTATCTTATGCCCACAAATAAGTTTTACACGAACTCTATGTATTGTGTATGGCAAAAGGGAAAATTGGCATATCAGATGTACCTAGTCAGATTATTTTTGTGTCTACAATATTATTGTGACAAATATTTACAGTCAGTTCAAGAAAAGAAAAGACAATTAAGTATGAGTTTCAACAGTTTACTGATTTGGTTTTGGTTTTGCCCATATATCTACTAGCAGCGCCCCTACCGAAAACATGGAGAACTAAAAGTGGACCGTGTTCATTACTCGTTTTCTTATTCAAATGCAACTTAACGACTGTA
>DWAV01001945.1:0-12190 GCA_018231305.1 Noctuana lactifera | reverse complement strand
GTTCGATCCCCGGCGAGGCAGAAATTTAAATGATGAATTTAGATTTCTGTTCTCGGTCTGGGTGTTTGTGTATTTGTGTCCATGGTACCCACGACACAGGTAATCCTAATGTGCCCCACATTAGGATTACCTGTGTCGTGGGTAAAGCGTAAAGGGTGAGTGTAAAGCGTTATTATTTATTATTATTATTATAGTGTTAATATAATGTTAAGAACAACTTAACAGCCCTAGAGAAAATTAACCTTTCGTCTCTGATATTTTAATTAGTTCGTCGGAACTGGCTGCGGTTTCATAGTGACCGTCAGATAGATTCGATGTCCATTGATTGGATAGTTCTATTACAATTTGTGGTTAGATGGTTCATTGGTTTAAAATTATTATAATATTATTATAGTAGTAGATACTTCTTTAAGTATAGCCATTGTGCAAAGAGACTCATGTCCAGCTGTGGTGCATAAAAAGGGGTTGTAGGCAATTAGTTTGTAAGTAGAACTTATACCTGAGGCATAGGCTTTTCGCAACACAATTCTTAATGGTTTTATTACCCAATTAAAAAAACAATATTACAAAATGCGTTATGAACGTTAATTTTCATCGTGTCAAATTAAAGTTCGTGAATTATATGTAGGTACCTACCCCAACGGAGAAACTGTACCTATTGTTTAAAGTTCAAACAAACTTAATATTATTATAGTTCAGTACCTACGAGTATATTATGTTTCCAAATTTGAATTGAAACTTCGGTCGTCAGTTTATTAATTGGCTTTCGATTCGTTGGCCCTGACGCGAACGTGTCGCATACAGCCTCAATCAGAGCCTTCCTGAATGGCTATTCAATAGCGAAGTTTTGCGCTGCTAAAATTAAATGTCAGCCAATATGTGTATGTGCACCCAGAATCAATTTGGGTTTTAATATTTAAATTTAATTTTGATGGCAATATACATGCGTATGTTTTATCAATTTAAATTCAATTGTTATAAAATGCAAATGGAATGAATTTGAAAATTATTCTAATAATAAGAACTTTATCTTGTAGTAGGTACGTAACAGTTAAATTTAAATATATTAATTTTCATTTGATGCAATGTCTAAAAATATGCTATTGGTATATAGTCCATCAGCTCTCAATAATATTAATATCGGGACCGCAATCGAACGGTATTTTCCACGCAATTTTCAGCGTACTCGTAATATGGGGATCGTTTTCAATTACACAGAAGTGTTCAAATTTATTTTATTGTTGCATATCGCTTACTCCCATTTATTGGATGGCTGAATGTTAAAATTTTCCAAAGCTTAAGTACCGAGCTGTCGATTGTAGCAGATACTGGTCTTAACGACTACTGATTACGTCATGCAGGAAGCGATCTTTTTCTTTGAGGACTTTCGTAGTACCCGATCATGTGACTACATGGGACCACATTTTCTGACATATATTTTAGGTATATGTCTTTATATGCTACATAGTGTGACCGTTTGTTTACTATTAACCGGATCTTCATTAGCTTTGTTACATTAATAGCAGTATCATTGCAAAATTATATCGAAATGCTGATGTTTGATATTGAACCCGCATAACACCTTTATCGGGTTTCGTTATTAATTGCAGTATTGATATTCGATAACCACAAACATTACAATCACAGCTTTTAATATACCTATTGTACATTACGTACCGTACTAATAAAGCGTTTGTCAAGTATGACATGAAAGCTCGTTCACCGAATGTAGGAAATTCAAAGTTCGTAGCACTAATACTAATTCTAGGTACGAGTAGAGTATGTTTTTGAATTTCGTTAAATATAAATATAATATATAATAGTGAATAGTGAGTTATGAATCCTTATTTAATGGACGCATCCATTGGTGAAAATCGTATGGGAATATGTTCAGCAGTTTTTCAAACGGGTGCGTTCAGACAGACAGACTTAAAAGACAGATACCTACAGACGCGGAGGAGGACTTTATCATAAAATATAATATGTTAAATCTGAGAGATTTTACGAAAAACATTTATTTACTTGTTTTTTTATCTTTACAGAGACGGGGAGCACTGATAAGAGCAATGGTATGAAGGAACCGGGATCTCCTGAGGAATTGGTAAGCTTATAAACTTTTATAGTGGATTGATAGTTATAAAATGTGATTAAAAAAAATGTCACTTGCTATACGATGACGGTAAACATTGTAAAAAAAACTAAGTGCCTATAGCATTGTCGGAAGACATCTGAATTCTTGACGGACACAAGAACCCTAACACCTTATTGGTAAAAAGACCTGTGCCCAGCATTGGGGTAACAATAGGTAGATGTCAATAAATTACTAATTCAGACACGGAATGTTCTAAATATTACCGTATTGAATGATGATGTATGAACCAATTGGACTGTTCTTACTTATAAGATATTTTCAGAGGGGAATCTGAAATCAGGCGCGTTTTATACGTTCGCTTTGTGAGCGATTCGTTTGTGGTTTCCTCTTCAGAGGATATCAATTTGCTTACACTTTCATCTTTTAACGGTATTTTGCAAGTCAGAGCCAAGCTATTCATATTTTCAGCAACAGTTCTCTTTGTACTGCTCTTTGTCATTTTAATACCATAATAAGTTTATTTAAAATGTATTCGGCTATTATTTATAAAAGGAATTTTCACATAAATGTAATATGAAGCGTTAATGTAAAATTTCAGGGATCAGAATGCTTGTAAAGTGCATTTAATTCGTAGCTCCGCAATTTTCAATTTAGACTGTTAAAGTATTTAGTCACCGGGGCGGGCAATTTTAAGAGACGCTTTAAAATTTTACAGCATCCGTTAACGTTTTGAATTAAATATTAAAATTTTAAAATGGTCTACTTTTAAAATATTCGTGTCTGTTACTATAATAATAATGTTTTGCTCTTTGGTAAAGGAATACATCGCACCTTGTATTCCTGAAAATTCTCCATAAGCTTCTCGGGCGACGTGTCGTGTAGTGAAGTCCACTAATCCATACTTGGTTAATTACTCTAAGTAGGAAAACTGTGCCCAGCAAGTGGACACTAAGGCGTTGATAATAAAACTAGTGAATTCGACATTGAGCTTTCTTTTTCAACAATTCAGCATTTTACGGCCATTTTTCCGTAATGCTCTTTCAAAATGAATGTGGCATTTTACAAATATGCTTAGAATAAAAAAATGTACCCTCACACTCATAGCCTCACACTAAAATTCCCTGTGTCGGTTATTGTAATACTCAAAACGATAGAAAAAAGTTTATTTTCAGCAAATACTGCCTACTGATCTGATTTCCGCCCACTCCGTGCAGTTAAAGCTCGATAAAGTTTGATGAGAACAGCGAATTGAAAAAGGAAAATACTTTGTAACCGATAAACACGATTGCGTCCACCGGGAATGCATTTGGGGCAGATTTAAATTTATACCGAAGGACCAAAATTGTGCTACGTGATATTCCGTGATGCATTGTGGCCATGCCCAACGGACCGCGTTTGAGCCTCATGCGAATTTAACGCCAAATTCCGGTATGGAATTTGCTGTTGCAACGGTAATAATTCATAATATTTCGACATTTTTGCCAAGTGATAGACTAAAATTTTTGAAGAAAAGGTTTTGAAGAAATGTATAAATGTTTCAATGTTTGTAATATAATTGATAATGTATAATATAAATAGTTAATTTTGGATTATTGAGTAGATAAGAGGTAATTTAGTTTTACTTTTTTTTTACCTATCACCAAGGGTGCTACCTATACATATGAGTAAGTACATGGACATAATAAATAATTTAAAAAACGAAGAGTATGTTATAAATCTTTGAATTAAAATATTTATTATTTACTAAACTCGGATACGATTGTCTATGACTTTCTATATTGAATAGAAAGTATTTAAAAAAGTTCGGCGAAACTTTTAATTGTAATGTAAAAATATTACAGTCATAGAAGTCGAATAAGTTTACCAATTTATATAATTACTTTTTCAGTAAAAGTTACATACATGACATGTTAAATACGTCTAATGTTGTTTATTCTCAGTTACATTTACTTCACGAGTATTCCAAAGTTATAAACAGAAGTTTGTATCAAGTTATATTGGAAACAGTCCTTCAATCTAGCTTCGTAATGAAATTTACAATCTCGTTTCTCGAATTATGGACTAATCTCGCGACTCAATGAGAATTTATTATTGGCAATTGGCTTAGTTTGATTTTCGATGTCATTACCACTCTATTTGTTGTAGAATGAGAATTGTCAGTGGAGCTTTTAGTCTGAAGGGTTTCCCCTCATTTGTCTTTGACCAAAGTTATTTCAATGAAACTAAAGATCAAAGGCATGAAATAAAATGGATTAACATAGTCAAAGTTATTGAGAGATTTATTATTAACACGCTTTTACTAGATATCTATCTATCAATGGAATAAAATCTTTCAATGTTAATCTCTACCACTTCTCAGTGTTGGGTTTGATTTAATAGCGTCAATAGTAGGTACATTTAAAGGTTATACAAATAGGGTAGTTATAAAAATGTAATTTGATGCTGACGTATTTAAATTTAGACTTCCAAAATATGCTAATTATGAATATTTTGTTTAATATTACCAAATTTACCAATCATAAATCATAGATGCAGGTCACGTAGGTGTAGCTACAACTAGACAAAACATTATTTCACCGGGTGAATTGTCGATAGTTTGACAGATTACTGTGAATTGCAATTTCAACGTCGATTACATTTTCATTGGCCCTATTAGTTGATGTCAACGTTCGTGTATGTAATCTGTACTTTGTTCGTCGTGACAAGGGAAACGTCTGCATGATTGGGTGATGAACTTTTATGAAAAGTAAATATAATATTTTAATGTTAAAAATATGCTATAACCATTGAAATAAGATTTATTTCTGTTTCAAAGGAATAATAATCATCAGCCCATCCCCTTTAATAACTCCCAGGTATGCAGGGTTTATCACGATGTTTTTCTTTATCGAATGGCACGTTGCAAATAATTAATAATAATAAGTAACTGCCTTTTTATTCTTTATAAGCCCTGGACATACATTGGCATTTCTACATTTATCTCCTTATACTATAATTTTTTTAATAACATACATTTTATTTTAATGAAACTAACAAATACCTAACGCACAAATAAATTTATTATGCAGAAATCATTTCCAAAATACGGGGTGCATTCTGGTACTGAACCCCGATTCACAGAACAGTAGGCCGCAATTCGACCATTAACCAATGACAAATATAACTGTGTAGTTAAAAAAAAAGGTTACCTATAGTAAAAAGGTTTTTTTCTCTTTTTAAATCATTAACACTTTTCTTTACCAAAAATTAAAAACAGCCTACGATTGTTGATCTCAAAGTATTCAATTAACGGATTAATTCCTTTCTGAATCATTGGCTGATTGATCGTTTCAATCATATTCCGCCAATTCTGGTTATTACACATAAGGTTATTTCAAAAGATAAATTGAGGTATTCATGTGAAATGGTTTGCAAAAAAAATATTCTGTACCACATTTCAAATAGGGACACTAATATCATCTAAGATTACAAATTAAATGAGGAAAATTTTTATTTGCAATAAGGAACGAATAATCGTGTCAGTCGATTTGACTAAAACTTGGCTGTAAAAAGTCCTTTTTCATGCGGTTGAAATCGCGGGCGCCCACTAGTTCAAAATAAAGTCTTAAAATTACTAAGATTGATGTATTATTTTTCCTGTAATTATCCGGCCAGATGCCGAGCGCTCATACATCAAGCGGCGTGACAAAGTTTATCTTCCCTTGCCATAAAATAAAGCCGTATGAATATAATTTTCGAGTGGCTGACACAAAAATAATTCTCGTAAGCATTTTCTAGATTACAGTAGCGGCGAAGTTTTATACGTAACATGAAGTTATGTGATGTTGTATATGAAATTTTTTGCTGAAGCCACGTATATTAAGTTCAGTTCGTTGAATAATTTATCCTTCCACTGCCATTAAGTTATTCTTTCTAAATTATATTTTATATTGAATACAGGAAATACTTTTGTAGGCTTCACTTACTAAGTCACTCAGTGTGATCGGAGAGGTAGAGTATCACTCATTTTGGCTACTTATGGCAAAATTTTGAAGTGTCATGGGATACAGTTCATACAATGCAATGAATTCTGAATATTAGATATTATCTTCCATCGATTATCTACCGTAAAGAGTTTATTGAGCTTCCATAGTTGAACACGTACAGTAATGCCAACATGTTAAACCGAACATATTGGTCCCTGGTAAAAGAACTACGATTTAAAATGTTTTGTTAGGAAGCCGCAACGACTACGAGTATCAATTGTTATCACGTGGCCTATATTTTATTTTGATGTTATAAAGCTCTGCATTAGCAGCCATTCATGATACAGTTATACTCATGTATATAAGCACACAGCCAGATAATATACTTCTATCACATCGCAATTGACACAGATAGCGTTAATACAGCTGGTTTATTGATGAACTGAGACTTGGGCAGTAATTGCTATTCGCATATGCATGCTGCGTATCGTCGAATCGCAGTGGTTTGATGAGCCGTTATGACTGTCGTTACAGGCTTATCCTACTTCGTAGCCCATAACATTTATTAACATTATTTTGTGTTACATTGCTTCAATTGTGTTCCAATATTTATGTTATCATCATGTTTTGTATACGGCGTACGTGTTTTCCGAATACTTTTTATTCTCTGACTATGTAATCGAGTTATCTATTCACAATATGTTTTTTTTATTCTACACTCCACACTTTAAAATATAATCTGTGCTGTTGCATTTATAGCACAGATTCACTGTTAAAAATCATTCACCCTTTCATATCAATTTTCTATGCGCCAACGTACTAAAATATTTATATCCGATAGAAGTAGAGAGAATACAAAATACAATTAGATATGGGCAGACAGTTATTTGAAAACGAAAATTTGACTACATTTTTAATCCGTTGTAGGTTAGGTTATTTTTCGCGTTGCCACGCTATACGCCAACAGTTTTTAATCCCGTATTTTGAAGTATTGAACTTTGCACTTTATAATTTAAGGGATAAAGATCTATTTAAGTTGCAACATGGCTATGGAAAAAATAAAATCCGATCGCGTATTTGTTCTCAAATTCGATGAACCAACTGCAACGTAACGTGTAAGCGTGTCGATGGTAACTGTAATGAATAAAATATTCCTCGAAGCTTTTTGGATTATTTTCAGTATTTTATAGTAGGAGTTATACTCGTATAAACTTTCCGCATCGACTGTTTCGTTTATGTTGGATATTAGTTGCGAGATGAGAGGGTTCATGAAAGGTAGTTATTATGGACGAAAAACGTCTTTCTGCGGGCTCGTATTAGGTAAGTATTATGATTATTTACTAGCGTACATTATATTATTTGTGTAATTAGGGACGAGTACAAAATACTCCCTGTTTTGCACCCTTGGTTTTTTAGTGAGCCAAAATCCGATAAATAACGAAAAATTTATGTTTACGACACACGATTTTTAAACTAAATGACTTTATTGGACGGATAAATGGAAATATAGCCTGTTTTTGCGCAAAACCTTGCCGTCGTTTTCAATTAGCTCAGTTAAGTTTAAAACCACATTGTTCACGGCGGTTTGTAATATACACCGATTTTTTCAGGTAATTTTATCTTTTTAATGTCGATGCCAGTGAGATCAAGTAGTTATAAATCGATATAAAAAATTCTGCAAACAAGTGTAGGTACTACTCGTAGGCACACCTGGTTACATTACTGTATACTGAATTTGTATTTAAAATAACTTGAAATACCTTACATTTATTTAAAATTATTTTTAATTGCTCTACTATAAATTAATCATATTATTATTTTTTAATTCATCGCCAAATTAAGCATTTTTTTAGAAGACTAACTTTTTACTAAATAGTTATTACAAAGTCCTTGCATCGACCCATCCTTGTTCTCTACAGACAGAGTAATAATAGACAATCGTTTCCGAGATTTCCTCTGTAATGCCTCTATTAGTTGGCTTACACTACCACACACACATCTAATGATCAAATTACAGCTAAAGAGCTGAATTGGTACAATTAGTAAAGTTTGTTTTTCTTCTTTTAAGAACAGCGTGCCTCAAGTTTTTTGTTGTATTTAAAGTTATAACTTTAAAAGTTTAAATCAGTGATTTCCAAAGTGGTTCAGGTGAATCCTTAGAGGTTTAGGGGGGCCTCGACTGGGGTCTATGTTGAAGTGAAAATAATTGGGGTCCACAAGTTTTAAGTGGGGTAAATTGATCTTCATCCGGTAGTACGGAATGAAAATATTGGTTTTAGTTCATGATACAAATGACCTTCTAACTGCCTATTTAAACTATAAAGTCGGGTACTTTGAGCTGAGTCGTAAAACAGGTAAGTAAATTCGCATCGTTAGACCTATTTCACACTTTTTGTCAAAAATGTAAAATTGTAGCAACATTTTGAAAGCGGCCTCCAGGTCTTTTCAAGGTATGTTACAACTGATTATAATAAGACTTTTACTGATAGTAAAAGAAAATGACGTGTTGTCGTTTGCAACTTCTCTAATATTATAACAAAATATTTCGTTATTCCTTTGTTAGGTATATGTGATATTATCTGACTGAGCGCTCTTTAGGTTGCGCCAAACGACCACACATTACCTCCGTAGTAGGTACGAGTACTTTGCCAATATCCAAAGCGAGATAACGAAGTTCGAGAGCCTTTCAATGGATTTCCAAAATAAGGAAAAAATAATAATTTTGTATTATAATGTTTAATTACTCTGATGTCGTTTAATTTTGCAGATTTTTTTTGTTTTGTACAAAGGAAACATATTTAAAAACGGAAGCCAAATTGTGTATTAATTTATAGGAGGTCAAAGAAAGGGCATTGCTTTATTATTATTGACCTACCTGCTTCCAGAACGTACCGGGTAAATTTTGGAATCGCGTGCGATTTAATCAGTAATCAGATAATTTGAATGCCAGGCGGTCGGAGTCTACAGTAGCGTCCAGAAATTAGGAGATTTCGGGAAAACAGCAACATATTATGCTTAAACACGCGATATACCTACATGGCACGCATAAGTTGCACGCTATTATTTGCGTCAATCAGTAGCAAAATCCATTTTTTTCCTTATTTATCATCCAAGGTCATAATTTGAGCAGACAATATTTAGTTTTTTTAAGTAAGAAGCTTAAGTAGTAGCTTAAGAAGTAAATATCTTACATCTATCTATATTTTGACAATATCCTGTGACATACTTATATTAACGTTATCTTCGTAAAGATGTCACAACTACCTAACTATAGACAGTTTACTGATTTCGGGTAGCAAGGAAGATCCTTGACACACGAACAAAACGAAGCATTTGTCGACCGTTTGGTCTGATGAATGACCGGTCCATCAATTGCAGATCACTTGGACGCTTCATAAATATGTACACGACAGTGTGGCATCAGTTTTTATGAGCTTAAAAGGACCCGCTCTGTATGATTGATGACCGGGAACCCGACAAGAGCAGTTTTATTGATTCACTCCTATCGAGTGTAGCTGAGCGTCGTTAGCGGTCATTCGGCATTCTATTTTTGTTCGATGTTTGAATGGTCGGACGTCATAAGGATGAATGGGATGTTGTGTTTTGTTATTGTTTCTTTTAAAAAGACTCATAAGTAAGGGTACAATCTAATTGAAGTGTGAATAGGTTAAAACTTTTTGATGTTAGAGAGTTTACAGACCATCATACTAACTATATATAGGAAAAGTAGAATTGAAGCAGCAGTCTAGTTCGTAAAAGCCTCAAATTTATGAGTAGGAATAAAAACATTTTAAAAACGAGTAGTTTGTCAACTTTTTTTTTATTTTCAATAGGATTAGGACCTACATTGTAATCATTTTGTATTTATAAATGGAAATTTGGTAACAAAAATTGGGTTTTCATAGACTTAGTACTCATAATAGGATACGTGTCGCTTCGTGAAATGGGGTCTTCATTAGAGAGAATTATCGCTGAAGCGAATTGCACCTTCGGTAATTATCTTCTCTTGTATGACGTACAATTTCTATGTAAGTTGTACGCCGTGTATGTTTGTTTGTTGCTTGGCTTGGCAGGCACATGTGTGTGAAATAGGTAATTTATTGGGAGATATTGTGGTTCTGTTAGATAGTCTTAGTAAATTGCTTTTGAAGTGAGTTGATTGCTTTGATGATATCTGGCTATTATGTCGGACATGTTGCATTTATACTGCTTTTGAAGTGATGGTGGTAGAACTTATAGGTATTATAGTATATATAGTAACATTTTGCCAGGAGAGCATGAAGCAAGTCTTATGTCAAGTTCTTGTTTATCAGTTGCGGAGATGTAAGTAAAATAGGGGGTAAAGTTTGTATGGAAATTTTATGGTCTGATACTAAAGTGAAAAACCCGACTTTTTTGAAGAACAATTAGTACACAGATTCTTATGAATCTTATTATTCTTATGAATCTTATAATATTATTATTAACTGTAGGATTTACAAAATAGTAGGTATGTATTTACTTTATTTTACGTTTTCTACTTTTTAAACGCTGCTATCATCTTAAAAGTACGTAATAAAATAACTTTACGTCTGTTGTATAAGGGTTAATAATGTGTATTATAAGGGTAATATAAATTATGTGGCTTACCTAACCACTTACGGTAAGCCTACTAAGAAGTTTCACCTACAATAATCCAGGTGATTGGAACTAATAACAGGTGTTATAGTACCGCATACCGAATTTAATCCCTTTAAGCCGTGTTCTGTAGTTCTCACGGTATACCTATATTTATATGTATACACATACCTAGGTATGAACTAATGTACCCGTACTAAGATACCCGCGGATATCTTAGCGATGTTAGATCAACATTTTACGAGTAGGTATATATTCATGTATTTAAGTTAAAATTTATCTTGTATGACATAAAGTATTAAGCTGCGATGAATGGAAGTGCCTATGTTTTTTTATCAACTTGGTACCTATTTCGAAGTCAAAGACTTAATTATTAAAAAAATTTGCTAAATATTTAAATCTAAAGTTAAAAGTATTCTTTATTATAATGAGAATAATGTAATATAGAATTAAAGAGTATATATTCAATTATTCATACAGATAATAAATCGAGCTAAATTTGATAACCTTTCAATATGGAATCCGTGTTAAAGCCGTAGTTAAATGATAAGGAAAATCTAGATGACCTTATTGTATTTTGTTTAAGTTATCTTCGACGCTTGGTTATCTTGGCTTTGAGCCAGGACACGTTTGACCTCTTCAGTTTTACGAAAAAACATTCTCTTGCAATTGTTATCATTAACATTTATTAGCTGGCATTTGGCAAGTAACTTTGCTCAATATTTTCCATCAATAAAAGCGCCTAACTCGCGTGTAACTAAATGCAATATTTAAATTTTCTGCAATTATAACGATCACTAAATTCTTTATGTGGATTATTTTAAAAACAACTTATAAATTATTTAACAATACGTTACAATTTTCTGATGCGATTTCGGTCCTCAACTCTACAAGACACTCGGTACAACATACCTAGTACATTTAAGAGTTATGAGCGTTTCTTAATTAATCATCAATAATTGCTTTCGTTTATGTATGCACTACACGAACAGCTAATCGAACGTTTTCAGCAAATGGTTAATGTTCATTGCTTCTATTTGCCAAATACTTAGCACTTCCTTGAGAAAAGAGATCGCATTCAGAACATTTTCATATGATACAGATGTTTTGGCACGGAGTCAACGGCTAACCGGCGTCGAAACAAGGTCGCGGTTACACCGGCAAATAAAATTTATTCCGCGTAAAACTCAGTATACACCTCATGCGGTTTTATATACTAAACAATGCTGAATGTCTGTATGTTTCTGTATCAAGGTTGTATGAGTCACTCCAGCCCAATTTCGTTTGCAACTGCTACGTTTTACAGTCGTTAGCTCCTGTAATGATGTGACGACGGGTTTAGAGGTGCATGTATATAATATATACCTCTAAACTAAAATATCTAAATGTCTCTATAAATGTGGTGGTGTGTTGCCCATGTCCATAGGCGGCGGTGATCACTTAGGTATCATCAGGTGGCCCACACTAGGATTCCCTGTGTCGTGAGTGCCATGGACACACACAAAGACAAATACAC
>DWAV01001944.1:0-12192 GCA_018231305.1 Noctuana lactifera | reverse complement strand
ACATTTTGTTCTATAGAGCTCCATACATTTTGTTCTATAAAGTTAAATACATTTTGTTCTATAAAGCTCCATACATTGTGTTCGCCGTAGTCTCGCAGTCTCGTAGTCTCGCAGTGCCCCTATCCATTTGCTATAATGAAGTCCCTTACTGTACAGTCCGTGTCGGTCGGCGAGACGGCGGCGAGCGCGGCGACGGCGGTGACGGCAGCGCTGGCGCGGGCTGCGGAGAGCGGCGCGGAGGGCGGCGTGGCGGAGCTGGTGGACCTCGAGCAGGAGCTGTGCTCGCTGCGCCGCGGCCTCACGCAGGTCGAGGGCCTCACGCCCTCCGCAGACCCCTTCGGAGACTCCTTTATCATCCCTGCTTCACAGGTACCATAATATTCATGTTTGGTGCCACGAATTATATTGATAGTCTGTCCGTATTCATGAAAAAAATGTTGTTGATGATGATGTTTTTTCCTTTTGAGAGCACACCCGCAGCTCGAGGTTGTTACATTAACACGTTTTGATATTTGCATATGAATATATATTTATGAAATTTCGATTCATGTCAGGCTCAACCACACGCATCCACGTACCTGTACAGTCCCATTGACATAAAACTTACAAGCTTAACTTGTATATCAACAGAAGGGGCTACTGCCCCCTCCGCCGGGGAGTACAAGCCGGGGCCGAAGTACACCAGCGCGGGCCGCCTTCAGCCCCAGCAAGCCCACTCTATCCTTCGACCTCACAGCGGTCGCCGGGGACTTCGAGCCTTCGCCCGCACCACTCGTGGACATGCCCGAGCCCCCGGTAAGATGAAAACATTTCCAGTCATCCTTGTTTGTACCTATGTAGATATTCAAATACAGATGATGTTGAAATTGGTGCTTATTTTGAGATGAGGTCTTATTAAGAACGTATATTATGGTACTAAATTATATTTTTTTAAACGTTGCATACAAAGCTTAGCTTATGATGCTTATATAGCTAATTTGTTGTTCTTTGAGATTAATACTCAGCTAATACAATGATATAGAACAACTTATAATAACGTATTACGTATCATAATTTAAGATGGCGAAAATAATATCTTGCCATGAATGGCGGTTGAATAAAAAGAACATTACAAAATCCGATGTAAATTCAAATAATATATCCTTCACTTGAGATTTGAATTAATATTTTTATGAAGGAAAAAATATTACAGATTTATCAAATAATTAATTCCATTAACACCACGTTCAATGTTATCTTTATCTATTTAAATGTATAATTTAAAGCTACTTCAAAGTTTGCAAACCACCAAATTAGATGATTAAAATGATTATTAAATTAAAAATACGTATATATTAGTGAATGGATTCACGTGTGTTAGCATAATGTTCTAAGAATTGTATCCTACAGTATATTAATATAATGTAATGTAATTAGCATGAGATGTAAGTAGGGTCATTTTAAATGATTTTGTGGTTGGCAAAATATAAGCTTGCAATCAAGTAGCTACTTAATAACTTGTGTGTGCTATGATAGTAGTTCCCCTAGCCTCATCTTTGATACCAACCAGCATTGCAAAAATATGAATCGATTCATAATATTTTTGTTTGATCAGATACCATTATTTCATTCATACCTAGTTGTGAAACTTGTGAACAGCCCATAAACTCACGGACGCTTTATTAAAATATAAATTCTCTCAAATCATTTTAAGGAGGTAGTCTTCAAAATTCCTTTCCTATTTTATATCTGCTACCGTTTACCTGAGCTCTAAATACTGGATAGGGTAGGATGTGACTCTCCTTAATAAATAATGAGGCACAGATTATATAGTTACTTAATTTATTTCGGGTCAAAGATGCAAGAGGGCAAAACATATTTTCGCAATGCAGTACTTAACCGCGCGCTATTTAGAATATGCGCATCCTAAGACTTAAACGATTAGACGGATGTGTCTAGTACATTGGTTAAACTTATATAGGCATGGATAAGATATCGCTTACGTAGATGGTCCTCTCTATATAAAGCAATAGCCCTTACATGGCCTTCAAAAATGACTTTACAACGGCACTTCTGTTTACACATAATCTAATCCTGCAAAAATATTTATCTATATTAATTTAGTGTTATAGCCGTTTGATTTTGCACAATACGAGTGAGTTCAACCCACAGATGCTAGTGGCATGGACTTTCTATTTTGTTCATGTTATGGGCAATCTGTGTGAACGAAACAACTTTATCTGTAAATGCTGACTCGCCTTGTTTTTAGTGATAGTGCCTATCTTTGTTAAATGTACGCAATATCGGAATAATTTGCACAAACGCACGTAGCCCCTCTGGCGGGGGCGATCCTCGGAGCTCGCAACTTCAAAGCATGCTGTGCATGAGAGTCCTGTGTGCCCTCTGTGTCTGTGACCTCCGGCCTCCCCCGGTGTTGCAATTCTTCGCAAGAATTGTAATGTCCTACCTGTTCCAGGTGAGCACGCAGGCCGCGACGTCCGTCACGTCGTCGATCACTTACGACGTATTCACCGAACTAGACCCCCTCGGCACCGGCCGGAGTAAACCTTACGTTGACAAAAAACTCTTCTTTCAGGAGCTCAAAAATCCACCAAAGAAGGTGCTCAAAGACCTCGTACCGACGACGCATTCGCTCCTATCCGATATATTGCCGGTGGCGGGCGAGCCCCGCGGCGACGCGTACGGGCCCGCGACCACGCTCACGTCGCTGTCGCGCCACTCGGGCGGCTCCGTCGCGATCGCCAAGCCCAATCACTCTAACGTTTTCTCGGGAGGCTTTTTTGCGTCCGATCCCTTCGCGGAGACCGATCCCTTCGACAATACCGACCCCTTCTCAGACTCCTTCAAGGACGACCCGTTCACTAGCATGCAGGAGTTCCCCAAGCAGACCCTGCTTCGGTCGGACGACGTTAAGAGTAAGCTCTCCAAGGAGTTGATCCAAGACAAGCCGGAGCCGAGCCTGGAGAACGGAAAGAACGTGTTCAACGGACCGTTGCAAGTTAGCTTACCGCCGGAGCCGGCGCCCAAGTCGCCTCGACTGCAGAGGCAGGTATGTTGCCAACATTCACTTTTGTATTTAGAACTCGGAATTGATTGGACCCCCTTGTATTACTAGCGTTAAATATGAACGATAGCTAGCAATAGTGGTTCCCATTCAACCATTCATTCTTCTAGAACGTACTATTTGCCAGACTAGTTCAGTGTGTAGTTAACCTTCAAAAATAAAATAGAAGTTTCTAGTAAACTGTGTAGTCAGAAGTTTAAATGTATTTCTAGTACTATTTAAAATTATAAATTGTGCTACTTTTTATAAATTAAGTAGTAACGCAACATCTCCATATATTTTGTATGAACAATAAAACATAAATAACGTCATATTAATATTATGTTATTGTTTCGAATTAAATTAAAATGTAATTTTATGATCAATGTAAATCGAATTCAATTCTGAGACTTTGTTTAATATTTTCTTACACAAAGTTAATATATTTTAATTTTTATTAATTAACTGTGAATAGTCTCTGCATACCTGTCGTCAAAGTTATAATTTATTATCTACACGAATTATTTAAAAGAAATTTACTTTTTCGCAAGCATTGAAGGAGAATATGATAAATTCCAGGGAACGGATACAAGTACGATTCGACAGCGACCTCAACCCAGCTCGAAGCTGAACCCTGACAACGCGTCGCCGCCGCCGCCGTTGCCGCCGAAGAAGATAGGGGACATACCTTTAGTGCCTCCGCCGAGACCACCTTACGACCATGACCATGAGGTCGAAGACTTCGATGTTGGACACCTTTACCGAGACCCGCTAGAAAGAAAGAACCTTTGGTGAGTTTATAGATAGGATGAAATGTTGCATTTTATTAAAATAAATACCATTATTTTTGATTTTTGATTTGATTTTTGATTTATGGGTATTGTTTCGCAGGCTGACCGTAGTACGAAGCCGCGATTGCCTGCGGGTGGTATCGTGGGAGTGGGAGTGGGAGTGAGCGCGGGCACCAGCAGCGACGACGAGTACCTGGCGCCCGCGCCGCCGCCGCTGCCGGCCGCCAGGCGCTTCGACATCACGCTGAGCCAGCTGCTCACCGCCACCATGGACGAACTCTCCGCCAGGTGCGCTCCCAGCGCTTACCGCTGACTAATAATAACATACATATAAATATACGATTAATTGTAAATATTGTATAATTCCGTTATACAGATTACGAGTGCCTGTAGCAACGCTATCGTCCATGACACTACCACAGCTCACAGAGTATCTCCGGTCGTACTTAGCAGCGGACACGGACAGAGCAGTAAGTTATTTGTAGTTCAGTATTATTGTAGAAAAATTTAAAATTTATAATCCTTAATTTTTATTCAAATTGATTTGGGTGCTGTCGGTACTCTGATAAAAAGGCCATGAAAATGGTTACCTATAGGCATTCTACCACTAACATTCTTACACATAGTTAATTGTGAATGCCTTATTGAAGAGTGAATAAATGCGTTTTATTATTATTATCTGTACAAGTTCTCCCACATATAAAACTAAATATAAGATATTGAAAACTTAATTAATTACTACATATTCCTATCTTTCAACAGCACATCCACGTCGACCCCGCGATGCGGCCCGAAAGAGAGAAATCTTCCACAGCAGTAATAACGCCGCCGGTAATCACGGAGCCCAAACCCGTCCCTCTAGTACCGATTGCCACAGATTTTAAACCGCAATTTGAAGACAACTTCGCTCCGACTGACTCTACAGAAACATTTGTGGCTAACTTCGACGATTTCGATAAAAAAGCCAACCCGAGCTACGATAGATACGCAGCGTTCAGAGAAATACAGGAGCTGGAACTAAAATCAAAGTCAATCTTAGATCCAGTGGACAGCGAAGCAAGACTGGACGCAGAAGATAAAGAAATGACGATGATAGACAATCTGATAAAGACAGATGAATATAAAGAGGAAGTAAAGGAACCCGCCCGTAGCCCATTAAAAAGCCTGGACGAATTAACGCTTGATTCGTTCAATATGTTTAGAAATTCAGTTAGTCCGAAGCCAATAGAAGCTAAGATTGAAGATGTAAAGACTGTTATGAAGAATTTGCAAATAGAAAAAGCGAGGCGCAGTGTATCGCCGCGCGACAACGGTTTGCCGGAGACAAAAGAGAACACTAACGATAGGTATGCGGCGCTTCGTGAAATAACCATAACGGAACCACCGGACGAGTTTGAATCTATACCGCCCGATGTGCCGAAGGAACGTAAGAAATCCGACGAGAAATCTGACGGTTTCGACAATTCCGACTTCTTCGATTGTATTGACAATAGCTCCCTCTCTTTCACACATGTTGAAGACGCATTTAGAAAGAGCCCGTGCTTGAAAGAGAAGGAAGTTGAGAAGAGAATAGAGGAAAAGAGGGAGACTCCAATAGAATTGCCGCCAGTAAGAGATCTGCAACCGCCTATGAGATTATCAACTGGATCCATCAGTGACGTGCCCAGTGGGTCTTCTCCAGAAACAAAGGGTATGTTATATAAAGCGCCCATTATATTACAATCTATTATAGTTAAAGAACTAAATAATTAAAGAACTACATACTTTATTAACTGCCTTATAATATTGTATACCAAATAACAGTGAGCCTACGTTTAATTTCGGCCTAACGTTATGGTGGATCCGGGTTCGAATCCTGCATGCATTACTAGATTTTTCAATGATTAATTTATTATGATCAAAATCGGTTGTGTTCAATGTTTATAAAAACTGATTAAATATTGCAGAGAAGTGTCCAGTGGTACCAAATGACGAAGTAGAGAGTGTGGGCATGACCGTGGGGATGGGCCCGAGTGTGGGCGTAGGCGTGGGCACGGGGCGGTGGGCCGTGCTGGGCGGCGTGGGCACGTCGCCGTACTCCTCCGACTCCAGGGACTCTGAACCACACGCCAGACGGAGACGACCTATGGGTAAGTAAAGTATGCTTTTCTACGTTTAAAAAATTCTTCTAATTAACCATGCATTGAGATGTTACGAAGTACTTGACGCGAAACCGCCACATGTTTACCACGCCGGTGCGGTCGCCAGTGTCCTTGGTTAGAAAATTGATGAATTTAAATTTATACCGTAAAGTTTAATTGTTACTGGGCTAGGTGTTTTGTTTAATTGTCTTGTGTCTCGTGTCTTTGTAACACACGCCACAGGGAGTCATAGAGTGGGGCTGAGTGTGAAGCATTAAGTTAGCAATCCGTTAACAATATTTCAGTGGTGACGTCATCCTCGTCTCGTGACGCGTCGCCATGGGAGGAGGAGCCTCGACCGACGCCGCGATTACAACGTCCGCCGTCACACCATAGAGATAGGGATTCTAGGTAACTATAATTTTATGTTGTTAAATAGCAGTACCTTTACGTCGTTATATAAAAAAATATATATTATATTATCACTTTTAGACACAACTCATCAGGCTCAAGAGAATGTCTGGACTCGGGTAGCGGGCGGGAGAAAGAGAAGATAAGAGACAAAAGAGACAGCAGAGATAGAGATCTCAGTAGAGACGGACGGGATTCGGCGAGAGATCGGCGGGACTCTGGCAGTGGGCGGGATCGCCGTGACGTCAGCAAGGAGCGGGACCACAGAGACCACAGAGATAGAGATAGGAGAGACAGGAGGAGTAGAGATAGAAATAAGGACGTATGGGACAGAGACAGAACGTACAGTCGTGAAAGGGACTACAGGGACTCAAGGAGCAGGGAGCGGACGAAGGACTACAGGGATAAGGAGCGACATAGGAAGCCGAGGCATTCGTATGACGAAGATGAAGAGTAAGTTATTATTTTAGTATTGAAAAACTTCCTTAGATTAATAGCAACGCAATTTTTTTTTGTTTTTTAACGTAAGGAAAAAAAAGAACTTGAATTTTTTTTTCGTAAAGGTTTTTTTTTGTATATATAAAACCATTGTAAAACCTCATTAGATTAATATCAAACTCATTTTTTATTAATTTTGTGGGCTATATCATAACATATTTTGGATCTAGATATATGTACTCGTAGCTTGGATTGTTAATGAATAATAATATATTGTGCGTTTCAGTTATAGCGACGGCTGTGGATCAGGACGGTCGTCGCCGAGAGACCGGTGGATGGAACAGCGGTGGCGAAGAGACGGTACGTTGTAAAATTATATTTATTTTAGAAACTTCAAAAATGAAGTTCGCAGTGCAATGGTAGTGACACACATGCTTAGCTGTCACTTGTGCTCATTATCAGGCTAGAGCTATACTGCATAATTTGTAATTTTTACATTTGATTTTAATGGAGTGTCGAGAGTAGCGCATTCCTTTAAAATCAAGGGCGCCTAAAGCCGATGTACCGCATAATTAAAGTTAATCTTATATTATAATATAACATGCATAGAAATGCGTTGTTGTTTATTATGCTTGTATTTTTGTAGAAAGAAATTATGGATCCCTTGGCTGGCGAGAAACGAGACGTCGAAACGAAATAAGACAAAGCGAAGACCCTAGCGAAAGAAGGTTGGTGATATGCTTATTTTTATAATAATTATTTAATTTTATGTTTTATGTCAGTAAAATATTGACACAAAACTGTTTTTTAAAAGTTTAAACTTAACAGATAATAATTATGTGATAGTAAGTAACATAATAATATACCTTTGGTTTATCTTAAATATTAACACAAACATCTTTCGTTATCCTGTTTTTTTTTTAGCAAAATCGATGATAACCAAAAATAATAATTTTTCTTATTTCAGGTACGGATCAACACTCGGCTGGCCGGGGCGACGCTCCAACACGAGTGGGTCGCGTCGAGAAGTGGACCGAGAATCCCGAGACTCGAGAGATTCCCGAGACTCCCGGGAACGAGAGTTGCGCGAGTCGGGCCGAGACTCCCGTGACACACGAGACTCCGGCCGAGAGTCAGGCCGGGACTCTCGGGACTCAGGCCGAGACTCGATAAGAGACTCGAGAGACCCAAGACGCAGACGCCGGGAAGACCCTCGAGTCAGGCCCAGGGATTATAGGTTTTCGAATGATTTCTCGCCACGGGAGCACGCGTCCCCGTTCGATAATGACTTCCAAGACACGCCGACACCGAACATTAAGAAGCGAGCGCCATATACCACTTTAGAAGGGACGAGGTAAATAAATAAGTTTACAATTTTGGTTCTGGTCTATGTGTTTCTGTCATTGTCTTTATGTGTGTCCATGGTACTCACGATACTTAGAATCCTAGTGCGGGGCCGTAAGTGTGAAGAGTTAAAAAGGATCTAGGATTCTTAGTGTCGTGAGTCGGTACCGTAACGGGCGGGGCCTTAGGTTTAAAGGGTTTAAAAAAGTAGTATAATCTGTTGACTGTATATGTCAGGTTCGTGTTCGAGGGCGAGGACACGACGGCGTCCCCGCTGTCGGGCAGCTCGGCGCGCGCGCGCGACGGGGACTCCCCGGCCGCCAGGTTCCGGTTCGACTCGGACTCGCTGTCGCCGCGGTCCATGTTCGAGGACGACTTCACCGTGTCCACGCCGCGCGCGCGCACCGATCCATCGCCGAGGAGGACGAGGACGTCCCGCCCCTCCGGCCCAAGCCGCAGCCCGCCACGCTCGCCCACCGGGACATTAAGAAGTCGGACTCCGTCAACATCTTCACCAGGGAAGCGGACCCGTTCGAGGGAGACGCGTTCTTCGCGTGCACGGGCTCAGACAGGGCCGCCCGTCGTGAGAACTGGCCGGGCGATTTCCAAGGATTCGATAATGCGTGAAGTATTCGACGGCTTAATATTTGTAAGGATACGGTATGAACCTGTTTTGGTCATGTTTCGTGAATGAAGTGAGAGCGCTGAGAAGGCTTTCGGAGTCATCGTAACGCGACTTAATTTTTAATATCAAAGCTGTTGCTATTAGTTTCCAACGTCAAAACTGTTAAATAACCTCTTGGCTATATACTCGTACTTAAGCCGGTCGTGTAAGACAGTAGGGGGCCATCGGACGCTCAAGCTTATTGAGATGTTACTGTTACCAGATAAATGGTAGTTTTATATTTCGGGGATCTCGTACAATTAAATAATTTATTTGTGTTATGAAAATATTTGACAAGACTAGTCTTTTTTTCTGCTTGTAGAAATATTATTTAATAATAGGTACCCGGCGATATGTACTTTGGTTACTAAACAACTATGAAATTGCTACTTATGTTAAAATATATTTTTTTTTGTAGAGTAATACAATACCTTTAGTAAATTGTTGCAAGGGTTTGTATAGGATGACCATAAAATGTGTTTATTAAAATTAGTATTTTATACAACTAACTCTTAAATAAATTACGTTAAGCAAGGCAACTTGCAATGTCCGTACATTTCCGACAAGTTATAAATATTCCGAAGCTATTTGGCATATTATTTATTTATTTGACAAAAACAAAAATTGTTGAGATCACAGTCTGTTAGTGTGGTTTGAAAGTGATATTACTATTCAGTAATCCCAATTTCGCAGAGGATGTTAAACTTTAAACTGTTCTAAAACTGAAATCTGTAGCTGTACATGTATGTATATAAACCTGTGATATATATAAGCATCGCTTTTTAATCTGTTCTTTTCATCACAATCGAATTACTTATTTGTTAGACGTAAGGATAAACGCATTTTTTGTAAAACAATAGAAACATAAAATTACATAATAATCTCTTTGTATTTTAATATCTGTATCAGTGTAACTCGTCACAAAATAACGAATACGTGTACGTACTATAGATAAAAAATTAAATATAGCATGCAAAGATAAACTTAATGAAAGCCAAGCAATAATAACTACTTGTCAAAACAATTTAGATGTAAGCACGTAATTGCTTCGAATTACATATTATTTATGAATTAAAAACACTTTTGTAGACATTTTGTGAAGAATATCAGATCACTATTAATCTTAAAGCTACAGTCAATAACGTGAATTTCGATTATATATTTTTTTTTTGTATTTTCTTTACTAAATATTAGTTGAACTCTAAAAAAAAATATACCGAGATAACCACCTCCTTTTTGAAGTCGGTTAAAAAGGTGACCTGATATTCTTTACTAATAATATATTAGGTTATAATATTAATATGACATATATAACAAGATCATATAAATAATTAAATACCAACTAATTTTATAATAAAATTTGTAATCGACTAAAGTATACAAAAACTGTAGAAATAAATTAAGAAGGAATTTGTTTAAACGATTGATGCTTGATGTTGGGATGTGGTATATTTAGTAAATACCTCCTTGCATTTTCAATTTACTTTCTTTCACTGCATCCATATTAAAAAAAAATTACAACTTGCCAAAGTATTATTACGCATACATTTATTTGTTGATTTTTACAAGAACAATAGCTGTTACAAAAATATTTATATGTAATACAACCTTTTATACATTAGGTATGTTGGGATAAGAAAATATAAAATATATAAACATCGCTTTATTATGGAACATTAATTTTGCTGTATGTTGGTGTTGTTAGTATAGGCCGCCCTCAAAGCCTATATTATTATTCTATCTATATATTATTATTATAAAGGACTAAACATTGCCTATTTTGATTCTTGCCATCATTGGACCATATTTCTTTAGCATTGATAAACGATATATTTACAATCGCCATTTTATACTACACTAAGCATAATTTTAGTTAAATCATTAAAAACTAAATGAGTCATTTAGGTATATGTTGGTTTATTGATTTAAGTGATTTTATTAATGAAGTTAATGAAGCATCTGCCAGTCAAAATAAGAAAAATTCATAAAATTTATGTTCTAATGTAATTTCGAGCGATGCTAAATTATGAAATCAGGTGTTAGTTATTATATTTATATATTTTACTCTACGATTATTTATTAACTTGCATAATTTAATGCTAAAATTGTGACATTCAAGCACTTCATAGATTTTGGGCACAAAAATCTACGTTTACGAAATGTAAATAATAGTACTAATGTGTTATGTGACATCGCTTTGTAAATACAATCATTTAATTTCTGTACATCAGTAATTTTTGCTTAATTAATTCAACATTGCAATTGAATTTTAGGGTGAAAACACACAGCTGCAGTACGAAATTTCATCGTAAGAATATAATATGAATTTGCACGAACGCATCGCAAGAACTTGCGAGTTTATGATAATGTGAATCATTTTGTGCATTCTTGCGATATTAGGTACGTTCCGTCACGTAAATATTAACGCAACTGTGTAGAAAAAATGCGGAATAGATAAAATATATTAATGTGATATCGATCCACTATCTGTCAAGTAAAACCCTAAAATTTCAATATCTAAAATCCACTAAAGAACAAGATTTGTTTGCTTAGTAAGTGCAACTTCAAATAAATCAGTATTGTTTGTGTTCTAATAAATTTGTCTTGAGTTAAATGCAGTTTAATGAGTATACCTACGCATTTGTGGCAACTTTATACTCTTTTAATTTTTGTATAATACTGATATTATAATTATGTGATAGGGGGTATTGTTTTATAATTTCTGTGATATTTTCTTTATTATTTACATAATATAATTTTTATCAATTCAGTTAAATTAACTTTTGTGTTTTAGTACATAGTTTCTTATTACATTCATAATTATTTTACTCTATTAAATATATTATAATAAGAACTTATTTAATTGGTTAAATGCGCTACCTGTTCGTGTAACAAAAGGCTACATAAATGTAGATACATTATTTAATATTATTATAATTATTAATGAGAATGTTATTAGCATTTCTATATGATTGTATGTTTAATAGGATTTATTTTGGCTGAAAATGACTAAGATGAGACGAAACTAACCTAAAGTATTAACAACACAAAATTGGATGTATTGTCAACATCACTAATAATGTTACCTAACCGCGATGGTGAAGTTTTGTATTTGATTAAAATATTTGTTGTACATAACGTAGATAGAAAAAAAATGAATTATGTGCAATTAATTCCACCTCAGTGGCGCAGTACCAAAGGTATTATTTCGTTCTGTACCTAACTGTTATGTAAAATACTCGAAGTTAATAAATTGTCAATATAACAATTGCTGTAATATACTTTATTTTATCCTTGAACTTTTATCCTATACATATAAAATTAAAATAATAGATTTATTATAAACTGGATAAAATACATTGTCCTGAATCCTGAATGACT